>JAADVT010000555.1:0-21592 GCA_023335895.1 Pythium rishiriense
CACGCGCTGGAAGTTGGCGTCAAATCGCCGGTTGAACCCCACCATCATCTTCACGCCGGCCTTCTCCACCTCGGCGATGGCGTGGTTCACGACCTCGAGGCTGAGATCCACGGGCTTCTCACAAAAGATGTGCTTGCCGCGACGCGCAGCCGCGACGATCTGCTCGGCGTGCTTGTCTGTGGGCGAGCAGATCACGACGGCGTCGACACCAGGGTCGTCGATGACATCACTGACGTCGCCGGTCCAGTGAGGGATCCTGAATCGCTCCGCGACGCGGTGCGCACTTGTCTCTCGACCTGCTGCGATCTATCTAGACGGAAGAGTGATAGAATTGGTCACGTTTGGCGGAATCGACGAGATGCGAGATGCGCGGCACGCACCCATCGAATGTCGGCGTTGAGCCGGCGCAGCGCCTCGGCGTGGACACAGGCGATGCGGCCGGCTCCGAGAATGCCGATACGTGCGTCCGTGCCGGCGTACACACTCAAGCAGCGCTTGGAGGCTGCGACGCCCGCCGGTCGCAGGCAGAGACGCGCGAGTCGCGGCCACATCGTCGCGTACGTGTCCGATGTGAGCTGCTTGAAGATCGCCCGAGAGAAAAACACCCAATATGTTTTCAGCCAATCAGAAGAATAAAACAGATAGTTTCAGCCAATGGAAAGGATTTTATAGCTCCCATGTTTGAGCCAATGGCAGAGGTGGAACGGGAGATGGGTTTGAACATCCAAACCCAACGGGCGAAGCGTCACCAGTCAGTCAACGAAACTCATCAAGAATCCAAGGCCTCGTCGACGCGGCCAGCTCCCAATCTACGCGACTCTGATCCCCAACGGACGATGGCCACATCCACGCCGACATCCGTCGCGTCGGGCGTCGACGCCAGCGCGCTGTCCCGTCGCGAGCTGCAGTTTCTAGCGCGGGAACTCGAGCTCTGTCGCGGGAACGCCAAATCGGACGTGATCGTGGAGCACCTCTTGGCCTTCATGGCCTCTGGTAACGGCGCGACGCGCGTCGCAGCGCTGCTGGAGAAGACGTTCGGAGAGAACAAGACGCGCACGCCCGCTCCGAAGGCAGCGACCACGCGGAGCGCGACCCGCGAAGAGGTCACGCCGCAAGCGCTGAGCTATGGGGAGGACGCCACGCCTACACGGCGGTCGACTCGCAACGCTTCGCGGAACGCGGCCAGCGATAACATGTCGGAAACAGCATCCGCGCCGCCGTCCCGGAGCTCATCGCCTCCACCTGGACGCAGAATGGATTTTGACATGGATGAGAACCCCGCTGTTGCGCCTTCGTCTGCGGAGACGGATAGCAAGGGTTCAGTCGTTGTGGAGGCACAACATAAGGAGGAGATCAAAGAGACATCGAGGACGAAGTCGACGCCCGCGAAGAACGAATCCTTACACGCGACGACGGAGTCTACACCTGCGAAGGAGTCTGCACCTGCGAAGGAGTCAACTCCTGTGAAGAAGGAGTCGACGCCTGCGAAGAAGGAGTCAACGCCTGCGAAGGTGTTGACGCCCGCGAAAAAGGAGTCGACGCCCGCGAAAAAGGAGTCGACGCCTGCGAAGAAGGTGTCGACGCCTGCGAAGAAGGAGTCAACGCCTGCGAAGAAGGAGTCAACGCCTGCGAAGACTGCTGTCGCTGCGAATGAAGGTTCGAATTCTGAGCTCGCAGTCTCAACAAAGACGCCGCCGCGCCGCCAGACTCCTACCAAAACGGGGCGCTCACCACTAGCGAATGTGAGCAATGTCGCCACCAAGAAGTCATCGAACTCTGCACCATCCACCGTGGAAGAATTGCTCGATTCGATTAGCGATCTGGTGAGCGTTGGCTCGGACCGCGTCAAGTGCACGACGACCGGCCACGAGATGAAGGCCGATTTTGACGTGATCTCATCGTACATCTCGGGTAAACGGTACCAGCGCGCTCACAAGCAGACAGTTTCGTTTGCGAAGTATGCGCCCATATTCGTTGACCACCCGGACGAGAAGCAGTCGCACCTCGTGTGGTGCAGCGTGACGCAGTCGGCGATCGCACGCAACGTGGAGCGCATCGAGGCCCACATCAACGGCGCGCGGTACCAGAAGGAGCTCCCTCTGTGGCAAGCCGAGCAAGCCGCCCTCGCGGCCGAGAAGGAGGCTACGCAGAAGCGCCAAGACGAGCAGAAGGACGCGCACCGAACGCCCACGAAGAAGACGGCCGGCGCCAAGCGCAAGAAGGGCCCCATTCCGGAGCCGGAAGAGCGCAGAGTGAAGGTCCCTCGTACTGAAGCCATGTGAGGAGTGCAGGTCGTAGATGTGTAGAAACTGGATAAAACCTTGCTTTATTTGTCATCGTCTGTGTTTTAACCCCTCAGCGTTGTTCCCGCCTTCTCTCTCTTTCTCTCCCTCGCTTTTTTTTTTTTTTTCAAACAACGAACGGTCCCACCCCCAACGGCCAAAGCGCGCGAAGCCCAGGGGAAACCATGGCGACGGCGTTCCTCGTGCCGCTGCACCTGCAGGACCTGGAGCTGCCCAAGAGCGACCGCCTATGTGTGGGCCACGTGCAGTCCTTCGACGGCGTCTCGGCCGATGAGATCGCGCAGCAGCTGCGCGCCCTCAGCAGCCGCGTGGTCCACGGCGGTGGCGACGGCGACGGCGGCGGCGGCGACGACGAGCCGCCGCTGCTCGAGTCGGACAACTTCGACCTGTGCTACAGCGTCGTCAAGTGCGTGCTGTGGTGCCGCGTTGCGCGCTGTGAGGTGGCGATTGACCGGGAATGTTACTGTAGGAAACTCGCGGCGTTGAAGGAGCCCACACAGGTGCGCGTGCTGCAGACGTTCACGACCATCGTGAGCCACTTGACCAAGACCATCAAGGCCTCGGCGTCCAGAGCGCAAGACGAGCACACGGCCGACGGCCTCCGCAACGCCTTCAAGGCCGCGGTCTATTTTCTTGCCTCGACGATCGGTGCGATCAGCCGGTTGCGAGCGCAAGCCGACCAGGCTGTCGTCAAGCAGAAGAACGGAGTACGTTGTTGAGGTGGGCATTGCCATAGTGCCCTTTGAGCTTGTGCTCACTGTCCGTCGTGGCCGTGGTGGCCGCTGATGTGTGTAGGCGTCGTCGTCAGCGTCCAGCAAGACGCCCTGGGGAAAGCACATTGAGAGCGCGCTGCATGCGCTCAGCAAATCCATTTGCGACGAAACGTTTGGGCTCTGGCGCATGAACCTCCCCGAGGAAGAATTTGCGAATCTTTATTGCCGCGCGTCTATCAACGTGTTGGAAAACTCGGCTCTCTGCCGTGCGAAGAGCATGAAAGCTGAAACGTACAAGGTGAGATCCACCTTCGTGATTGCATTTGGCTTCATAGAGCACTGACCCAATGCTGCACCTCCATCTCAGTGCATCGGCTCGACGATTCAACGCGTCCCTTCTGTCCGCCTTCCGTTCGTCGCTTCAATCGTGGACCTGATCTTCAACCATGAGCACCTCACAAACGCCCTCGCGGAACTCACTGACCAGCTTCCTGTGCTCTACGAATATTCGACCTTCCCTGGCGACTTGATCCGAGAAATCTCCACCATCTCGTCTGGTGATCCATCCAAGGACGTCAGCGGCACACGCAACATCTCAAGCTTCTTGACTACGCTCTCGACCCGAAGCCCTGCACTCATCATATCGAACTTGACGTTCGTTCTTGGCCTGCTCGAGTCTGAATCGTACCAACTGAGAAACGCAGGTGTCGCATGTATCGCGTCAATTTTGCTGTGGAGCTTCCAACAACAAGGTAAGCAACACAAAGATGATGAGTCCGCGAGCGAGGTTGAAGAAGATGAAGATGAAGATGAAGAATCGGAAGTGGACGGTAACGTAAATCCAGATGAGCAGAGCGAGGGCCCAAAAGAAAACGACGATGCGTCTGATACGAATGAGAGTCCCAGAGCTAGTGCTCCCGCACGAAAAAGCCGAGACCGCCAGCCTCTTCACACTTTGTCGCGAACCACCCGTGATCATCTATTCTCCGTGCTCGAAGACCGCGCGCACGATGTGAACTCTTTCGCTCGAAGTCACGCTTTGAAGATGTGGTATCTACTGTGCGACAACGGCGCAGTGCCTCTAACGACCCTCAAACGATTGACGGCCCTAGCGATTGGCCGGCTTCAAGATAAGGCAGCTGTGGTCAGACGCCACAGCATTGCACTTTTGACTCTTCTTCTCGAACACAATCCTTTCATGGGCAAACTGGACCGTGACTATCATCTTAAGAAGCAAGCTGAGATAAAGCTTACGATTGAGTCCAAGCAGAACGCTCTACTTGCTCAAGCTCAAAAAGAGATGGAGAATGTCGAAGATGCAGAACTGAACATGGAGATGCCACCAACCGTTGATGAAGAAGCCGATACGCAAATGAGACAAGAAATCACTGCACTCCATCGAGTGATTGAGTTTCACGCTGAAGCCATTGACTTCATCAACGTTTTTGAGTGCGGGGCACTCAAGCTAATGGTTCAGTTGCTCGGAAGCAAATCGACATCTGACGCGCTTGAGGCTATGAACTTCATTCGTCAGGCTCACATACTCAAGTTGAGTGGAGCCGAAGACGGTTTCAAAAAGTTGTTGCCACTTATTTGGAAGTCCGACCCAGCTGTGCGAGAAGAGGTCTTGAACGTATTCCTGTCGCTTTTCTTGAGACCTGGTGGAGGTCAAGTCTCCCCTGAGGAACTAGCGACGAAGCTGATTCAGTTATTGGACGAGTGTTCAGTTGCTGAGTTTACGTGCATTGAAAAGATCATTCGAGAGCTGCAGCAAACTGCCCAGATGCCTTCGGCTGTTGTGTCCGCACTTTGGGAATTCGTGGATACTGGGAAATATCCTGTTCCCGTCGTCACAAACGCGCTGCTCTTTCTCGGTATGGTTGCATCTGCTGATGACAAGATCCTTCTCGCTGCTGGAAGGCTCGATCAGGTTCGAAGCCACGGCTTCGGTGCCAGCTCCTGCTCCCACGATTCGTCGTTCCGCCTCTTTGGTGCTGCGTGTCGTCTCATCCAGAACGTCAAGTTCGATAGCTACAGTGCATCGAAAAGGCTCCAACGCGTGCCGACTGATGCGTTGGAAGATATCGTGGGACAGATTCAGCGGGTTCTAGCACTAGAACTGGATACGAGTCAAGGTACTGATGGGCACCAATCAGCGTCTCAATCGTGTTTATCGGACCAATTAGCAAGTTCAACGTGGTTTGATGCAGTCCAGCAAGCCGTTGATGCCATCTTTGCAGTGTGCGAGCGTCCTGAAGACGTTAGTGCTGAGGTGATCAAGTGTCTCGCGCATCGAGTCTTCGAGGATGGCAACGACTCCGAAGTCGATTCGTTCGAACTCTCCCACTTCCTGTTTGTTTTGGGTCATGTCGCGATTCAGTGTACAATTCGAGTTGAGCAAATGGCAGCCCTCATAAAGCGATTGCGAGCCAACCAGGACAAATCTCAAACTGAGAAGCCTCACGGAGCCGCTAACCAGCAAGCCGGAGATGCAAACGACGTTGCCGCTATGGAAGATGAGCTCGGCGTAGCTGCAGAAGTGGAGGCAGAAGAGGATGCTTTTGTTCAAGATCTCATTCGACAGGACCTCGTGGGGCGCAACTTGCTTGGATTGTATGGTCCTCTTGTTGTCCGTCTGCTTCACTCGGCCTGTACTGGACAAGAGTACGACACCCAGGTTATTGAATGCGGCGTTGTTGCTTTGAGCAAGTTTATGGCCGTTTCGGACGAATTCTGCGAGAAGAACCTTCAGCTCCTGTTCACATTGTTACAAGAATCTGCTGTCCCGACGGTCCGAGCGAACATTGTTGTCGCACTGGGTGACTTGGCATTCCGCTTCCCCAATTTGATCGAGCCGTGGACGTCCCATTTGTACAACAGGCTTCGCGACGTTGACGACAGCGTGCGAAAGAACGCCACTGTGGTTCTATCGCACCTAATCCTGAACGACATGGTCAAGGTGAAGGGTCAGATCAGTGAAATCGCCATTTCGCTTGTCGACCGCAATGCTGAGATTCGCAACCTCGTTCAGCTCTTCTTCACCGAACTGTCGAAGAAGGGGAACAACCCAATCTACAACATCTTCCCGGACACTGTTGGCCAGCTTTCCACGAGGTACTGTAATCCCTATGGACCGATTACTTGCCAGTCTTGAACCTTACCGATGATTTGCATGCTGTACAGCGAGCTTGTTTCAACGGCAGAATTCGACCAGGTCATCAAATTTCTTCTCAATTTTCTCACGAAGGACAAGCATATCGAGAGCATTGTCGATAAGATCTGTCAGCGTTACAGCGCTGCACAACCCAAGCAGCGGCGCGATTTCTCGTTTTGTCTGGCACACGCCCAGCACACTGAGAAATCCTTACGCTACATGAACCAAAATCGGAAATTGTTCAAGGAATCACTGGCAGACCCAACCATCCAAGAACACTTCAAGCTTCTTGTCACTCGGACTCGCCGCCACCTGACAGCGGCAACCTCGTCAACTGAGCTGAAGGATTTGCTGGATCAACTCGAACAGTTCTTCTTGGATGATGCCCAAGCTGAAGAGGTGCATTCACCTGAGGAGGCGGTCGAAGGTAAAGTGGATTATATTGACTGATATTTCTGTTTTTGAAATGCATAGAACGAAGACGAGGTAAATGAAACGATGGTTCCTCCAACGCCAAGCAAGCTCCCGCGGACTCCAGCGAAAGCCAAAAGAGGTCGGCCTTCGACTGCATCGAAGGCCACGGCGCGCAGACCTTCAACGGCTCGTAAACCACGGAAGCAGCGTGCGAACGACGACGAAGAATAAGCGTCCGCGTACAACCGATCAAGGCGACAGGTTACCTCGGTCCGCAGCGGCGGCTAGACTTGTGCACGCGGTCAAAACACGCAGCACTTCGTCCGGATCGTCCAAGTAGTACTGGGCTCGGCTCACTTTCATACCAACAGTACAAGTGTAGCAGTTGCTTCCTTGAACAACGTTGAACATGTCCTCATCTGTGCGTTCGTCACCAATCGCCAAAATAAAGTCGAAATCAAGCGAGGTGAAATACGGCGTCTCGCTTTCGTACTCCAGGATGCGGCTCACAGCTCGTCCTTTGTTCACTCGCCACGGTCTGATCATGACATACTTCTTGATCCGGCACATGACCACACCGACGGGGCGGTCGCGCAGCATCTGGTCGAAGTGGAGTTGCAAATCCTTGGCCTGCTTCAGGCCAAACGTCGGGTCAGCGTCGCGGAAGTGCCAGGTGTAGCAGCAATCCTTCACGTCCAATAAGGAGCCAGGCGTGCGCTCAGTGAAATGCTCGAGGATGCTTTCAACTTCGTCTTGCCACTCGAGCTCCACGTCGCTTACCATGCATTGCCACGGCACGTTTTCCACCAAAGTTGAGTTGAGGCTTCCGTCGACGCCATCGCCTGCGAGGTTGGTTGTGTCAACCACGAGTCTGTTGTCTTGAAGAGTTTCATCATCATCTGCGTCTGCGATATCGTTCGCAGCGCCATGCTCTTGTACCTCGGGTTTCCCGTCGTCTTGAGCGTCGTCCCGCGCCAATTTCTCTCGTTCGACCGTGTACTTGGCCGCTGGTCGAAACCAATAACCGTGTTCAGCAGCAAGCCCAACCCTCGGTAGATGGCCAAACCACTCCTGCAAGCGCGCCTTATCTCGACCACTGATGATATACACAGCGTTGTGGGGGTCTGCAGCCAGTTCCTCTAAGCACGACAGCAGAGCCGGAGTCGGTTGCGCGAGCTCAGCCATGCTCTGGTAGTTCACGAGCGTGCCATCATAGTCGAGCAAAAACAAGCGCCGGCGACTACGCTCAAACGAACCCAGCAACTGCGCCGTGTCGAGTTTATCGAGACGATTGTACTCTTGGGCCATAGTCCCGGCCTCGTTCAGCGCCGACATGATTCGCTGCGCCCATAGCGTCGACGTGTACGTGTTCACATAACGTGAGAGCTGGTGGTGACGAATGCGCTTGGTCGTTGTGTTCATCCGTAGCGCCGTGTCGATGCTCGCAGCGACCTGCTCAATGTGCATCGGGTTCACCAGCAACGCGCCTTGGAAAGACGAGGCACAGCCCGCAAACTCGCTGTATACGAGCACGCCGTGGCAGTTCTCCTTCTGGGCAGCAATGAACTCCATGGCCTGGAGGTTGATCCCTTCCTTAATGCTACTGATAATCGCGACGTCGGCCGCGTTGTAGAGTGCGACGAGTTGGTCGTGGTCGATAGAGCGCTTCAGGTACCGAATCGGGCAATACTCTGCTGTGCCGAATCGACCATTCACACGCCCGACCAGCTCGTTGATTTGACGGTTCAATATTTTGTACTGGTACGACGCCGTCCGCCCGGCATCCCGTACAACAGCAAAAAGCACCACTTTGCCGCGATATTCTGGGTAGTGCTGCAAAAGGTACTCCATGGCCTCCAGCATCTCCGGAATCCCCTTGCAAAAATCGAGCTTGTGAACCCCCACGAGGATCTTCATGCCGTCTTGCTGTTGCTTCAGTAGTTCAACATGTTTGAGCACGGTTGGCGTGACCTCGTACTTGAGTGGGTCTATACCCATCGGGCAGATACCCAGCGAAATCAGTCGTCCATTGTACTCCACGCGGCTGGGTGATGACTCGAGTCCCAGCATCCGCGTGCAAACGTTCAGAAAGTGACGCACGTAGTCGAAGTGATTGAACACCACAAGATCAGCCCCCAAAACGCCATGCAGCAGTGCCTCACGAGCGGGAAGCATTTGGAAGAACTCTGAAGACGGGAAGGGACTATGAAAGTAAAAGCCGCAGGTGCTGTCGGGGAAACGGCGTCGAAGCAAGCCCGGGAGGTTCATGAGCTGGTAGTCACAAACGAGGACAAGGTCGCCTTCTTTGTAGATCTCTGAGACTGCCTGTATAAACCAAAAGGAGATCGTGAGCAGGCAAAAATAGGTGTCGAGACGTTAATCGAGTTGCTGTACCTCCAGGAATTTTTGGTTTGCGGTGCAGTACGCGTCGTATTTCTCCGTGAAATTTTCGAGCAGCCGACTGTCAGAGCGTTGCGGGAGCGAGTGGAACAACGGCCAAAGGATGTCATTACAGAACTGCGAAGACAGGAGGTTAGTCGATATTGGGTTGGCACAATGTGCGTTTTCTCTACGAACCTGGTTGTGGAAGAGATCGTGGATCTCAGAGTTGAGAAAGACCGGGCGACAGTTGAACTCGGACTCCAGCTTGCGGCGCACACCATCTTGGCTGGATTCGTCCACGACTGCGCCTGGCCACGAGATCCACTGCACGTTGTTTGTTCCGCAGAGGTAATCGATCGCGCTTTTGAAGCCCGTGTCGGACGGGATGTACTGCCACGAGTCGTCGTGCGCCGTCTTGACCATGCGCACGCAGCGCCGCACCGAGCACACGATGATCTTGTTGCTTTCACTGGCCATCGGGACGGGCCCCATGTTGCGCGAGAGCGCGTTGAAGCGCTGCGAGTCTTGGCGCACGGCCGCGAGCTTCTTGTGGAGGTCATGGAGCTGGTCGAGCAGCGTGCTCTCGCCCAGGTCGGGCGCGGGGGGTTGCATCGGAGCCATCACTGGGGGAGGCAGCGGATTCGACACTGCCCTGCGGGGGGGAGTCGTGGTCATGCGGGGGGACCAGATTCTCTCTGCGACGCGGTGGCAGCGGCACCTTGCCCCTTCGCATTGATCGGTCTGTGTTGTCGAAGCCACATCTGGTTTTTAACGAAGCGGACTGTGTTTCCTGTGTCGGAAATTTCGGATAACATTGGACGGGATAAATACCGGTTCCCTACCGATGTTTTCGGGGTGGGATCTCTCCAAGAGAGCAAGTAGTTCCACAAGAGAGATGTGGCTGGGGTACCCAGCTTACGGTAAGAGGGTGAGCGCCCCTTTACCTTCATGAAATGATATGCCCTTCAAGTTGTAAGTCTAACTCTCTGCCCTTCTCAGTTCAAGGTCCCCACAATTTATCGCGATCTTTCATAAACCTTTCGTAATTGAACTTTTTAGTAGGGGTAGTACCGTATATACAAGCGCTATCGGACTGTCCGATACTCAGGCCTGAGAAACTCAGAGAGATCTGAGTAGAGCCAACAGAGCCAAGCCAGGGTGAAAGTGAGCCCAAACCTCTGTATTTCGATAACCGGCAAAAGTGGAGGCACCCTCAGACTTTCCTTTTCGGTCAAACACGAGGTCTTAGACACCTCAGTGATCGAAATACTGATCGGATTCGGACCGAACTTTGGCACAAAAGACCGCACTTATCGAGGTTCGCATAACTAAAAAAAGTAAGCTCGTGTAACAGCGCACCTATAGCGTACTTATCGACTTCAAGGCTCGATTCTTTTCTTTCCAACACGGTTCTTTCTTTGAACCCTGAGCCGGTTCGACCCAAGAGAAGACATCGACCCAGAAGACCGCGCTTTGCGAGCTCAGCGTCCGTCCGCCTTGTCGGAACGCATTACTGATACTGATAACCACACTGATACTGATACTGACAAACTTACTTACCCACTCGCTGGCGTTGGCCGACACTCGCTGGCGTTGACCGACTGACTGACTGAAGCGAGTCACACTCGCATTCGTTATGGACTCAATATTTGTGGAGGGTTGAAGGAAGCAGAATGTATTATCAGTATCATCCGCATAAGTTGTGTGCTCGAGGGGATGAACTCTTTGTCTTGGATTGGCAGTTTGCCTCGCCGCAGAGGCAGGTGAAGGAGACGTTTTGCTATAGAGCACTGTAATCTCTTCTCCCGGGAGGATTTGTCTTTCAGTTACGATGACCAGTTTTCTCGTTATTCGGTGTTATCGCTCCTCAAACCTACAGTTTGGAGAGCAAGAGTGGTTTACAAACCTGCAAAGGCTCCCTCCGGGAGCTGCGTCGACAACAACACGCTCGCCGCTAGTGGTTTTGGATTTAAACGTCAGCACGAAGCCACGATCGCGTTGCTTGTTGGTGAGGTCGTCGAGAAGTAGGATGTAGCCACAGTACTCCCCAATGACTGTGCGGGGCGGAAGTTCGTGTACAGTTGTCACCCCCAGACCCTTGATGCACCGTGTCAGCCTTAGTGACTCGTAGTCTCGTAGACGGTTCCCGCACGAGACACCGGCTCTGCAGTTGCTATCGTCACAGAACACTGCGCTTCCGGCGTTGGCACACTCGTCCGCACGGCACATGCGCGTACACGCGCACGAGCCCAGATCTACGTCTGGGAACGGCGCGTTCCGGGGGGTTTTCGATACGCTTTTTTTTTTGCATCTGCTACAAGTTGCTGGAAGACGACCGTGGCTCGAGCAGTGGATGCTGAATCCGCGCAGCCGCCACTTCGACGAGTTCCTCCTCAAACTTTGCAACCTAGAGGGTGGCGTCAGGACTTTGCCAGGCAATGTGGGTTGCTGTTGGTACATTGCCGCTTGTGTGGGTGGAATGCGGCGCTGCCAAAGTGCCTGGTGAGCACTTGAAGGACGGCTTCGTCGATGGCGGCAACGGTGGCAGCAGCCGCCAGGCGGCCCTAGACGTAAACAAACGGAAGGGAGCAACCTACAAGCGCCACTGCACGCTCATGAGGTTTGGTCGAAGTTGATGCTCAGGCGGCTCCGAGGTCTGGCGTCGGCGCGCGCGTGTGCATCCAAGTGTGATGAGCAGTGGGATTGCCCAGGATTGCAGCACACGGCATCCAGTGCTCGTCTAATAGATACATTCACTTTCCACATTATCCACATACGACGCTTCATCGGCGGTGCATGGCGATCGTGAAGCCACAGTCTGAACTAGTTCGATCGTTTGTCAGGCACGACATGCGATGGGTCAAAGCGATGCGACAGGGGAACTGGTGTCGTGGTGTGTGCGTAGTCTTCTTCTGGATCGAACCACTGTAGGTAGAAGTACGAGAAGTGGTTTTAATACTCTACTGTACGAGACTGTGTTGCTCTGGCAAGCTCAATGCTTCCATGTGTGGCAGTGCGAGTAGTGGGCTGCCGAGAAGTGGGAACAGAGCGAGCACTTGCGTCTCACACCATTCTCATTGTTCATTTTCGCTCGCACCTGGACAATGGTTGCGTCGTCTGCGAGCAGACGGATTCAAGAGAATGGCGGGTCACCTCCAGGCCGTCGCTCCATTGGGGCTAACGCCAATTCGTCGTCGAAGAAGCGTGCGAGCAGTGGTGACTCAGAATCGACGTCGATTCTGGACAGCGACAGTTCGCAATCCGACGTGCAGGGGAGGGGTGATAGAGACGGTGCCGCAAACGGGGTATGCGAGGTCGGACGATCGGGAGGCGTCGGATCGGAGACACCTGCTGTGTATGAGTCGCCCTTAAAGCGCGTGCGACGCGCAATTGAACTGGGTGCTACCAAGCGTGTGATTGACTCCGCTTGCGGTGAGTCGTTTTTGTGATGCCGAGAATGGACAGGGTCTCTGATGGTGGTTTGAACTCCAGATCCCAAGGCTTTCGTCTTGGCGGAGGACCCAATCGGCCGCGGTGTTCATACCAGCGTCGCCGCAACCATTGCTCTCCGTATGAGGGTTGTGTGGACTTCATTCGAGTCGTAATCTACCGGGGTGGTGGCGAGGCTTCATCTGACTGACAAGTGCGTGAGTAACAGCGTCGAAGAAATGCACGAGGTTAGTATGTAACGTGTGTCGGGTGAAGCACAACAGTAAACATTTTTGGGCTGCCGTTTAGGTTTTCAAGGAAGGTTACTCTGAGAAGAAGGCCATCGTCGACTCGGAGCTAGTAACGGTGTCGTTGTATGGTGTGGACGACACTGCCGCTGGCCTTCCACCCGACGGGATGGTCATTCTCATCTCAAAGGTGTGGTCGTTGAAGCTGTTCGCAAAGCACTCCTGCCAGCTCTCAACCACCATCGATGTAATCAAGGCCGAGATGTAAGCAGGTCAACTCTTTGCGTATTCTCTTATGCACCGGGAAACCGCTCGCCGCAAGGGTTTGTGAATGCACGCCGAGGTCGCAGGAGTACATAATCTATACAGAATGAAGTGTTCTTTAATGATGAAATAGCCGGTCATATAATGTGTGCGGTGAAATCTCCCAGGACGACAACCCGTTCAGATGCTGCCTCGAGCTGTAACTGGAGTCCTTGCTCCACGAGAGGGTTCGTGCTCGACCTATAAGATATAACGTATGACCGCCTTTTGAGACAAATACAAGACAAGTGCGTTTGGGTCAGTCTTTGGTACAAGCAGGGGATGCCGCAAATACTCACAGTTGCTGCTCTTCGTCACCTAACGTATGGAACGAGACGATTTCGAGTCCCCTGAATGCGAAGGTGCTTACAATGCCCAGAACGGCACGCGCAGTGCCTTTGACGAATATAGTTGAAAAAGCAGCAGTTCGGTTCCCCGTGGTGGAACGTTCGATGGTCTCGAGTGTGAATGGTGTTGTGTCCTGACGTTGAAGGATCGTGTAGTGCGATCTCAGGGGGGGGAGCCAATCACTCCTCCTTGGAGAATGGTTAGACCGTTCGCCGCTGCAGCGCTAGCTGTACAGAGCACTAGCGTTTTGTGAGCCTGTTCTTGTTGGACGAGCATGCAGCCCGCCGCACTGTCCCACTCCACCTGGCGATATATCGTCCTTTTGTACTGCAGCTCCAGCTGGACAATAAACGCCTCGTAGCGTTGGAGTGTTCGCCAGTCCGAGATGACACAGTCCACATCGCACAGCTCGGTCCCGGGTAGGGCGCACACCTCTGCATCTTCTTGTACGATGATCTCGCAGGATATCTTCAAGCGGGACGCAATCATTTGGTTGAGAGCGGCATGGTACGTGTTCGACAGCAAAGCACCCGTCGCTATGAATGCGAAATCGATCTCTTGTTTGTGAAGGGCGTCTAGTACGTGTGACGGCTGCGAGTAGCCAGTTAGTTCGAACGCAGGGGTTGTCGATGATCTGGCAAACAATGCTCTGGAAAAGGCTAGCTGGGCCGCGACGCAAGAGAACCCGTGGTATGCACCTTGGTAGCCGACAAGGGCGGGGCTGGCCGTATGTTCTCGCTCATCCGTTGACATACATGGAGCCTCCAGTCGTTCCAGTGCCTCACCCACACGAGATGCAGGCTCATGCTGCTCGCTTGCTCCTGTCCCAGATGTTTGGCCTTGAAGCAAACATGAGTGGTTGTCCTCGCGATCATCCGTGCGCGCAGGAGTCGGTATCCTCGCCTCACTGGGCGATAGCTCGTGCCCCTGGGACGACACGTGGGCTGCCGAGTTGACCACGATCGCGGTGGCATCCACATCTGCGCCGTTGTCTCTGTTGTGAAGGTGATCGAGTGCGCGATATGTCGCCAGTAGCGCGCTCTCGTCCAGAGGTAAATAGTGGACCGCGCGACGTTGTAGTGCTCGCATGCGTTCCGCGTGGTGTTTGCGCGCGCAAAGCGGACGATTTCCAGCTTCTTGTCGACGCTGTACCGAGGCCGCACGCGGGCCACTGGTACTGACTCGGGTGTGTTCATTTTCCTTGGAGGTTCGTGCTATTCTTTGTCGACAGACAGAGACGGGTTGTGCGCCCCCCCCCTCGGGGATGGGCGCATGTGTTTGGAGCTGGGCTGAGTTCGGTGGATGAGCCGCGGGAACACATCTCGTCCCACCCAGCTCGTGGATTCGGTACCGGGCCGGTACGTAGTATCCGCGAATCCTACCGACCGGCTGCAACCTCAACGTACGTATCACTCGGAGATGACGACTGTAAAATCTCCAGCAAACCCACTTTGGCCGAGTCGAGTCCGATCCGACATTTGGTCGCTTTCTGCAGATTTCTTGGTCCGTCGATCGATGAGCGGGTGGCGGCCAATCTCGCTTCGTAGAAGAGTGGAGCTCGCGCAGGCCGGGTGGGCACTTGAGGCAAGGTGGCGAACGATGCTCCGTATGCCTTGTGCTGGCAGGTCCGGCTTGCCGCTGGCGCGAGCTCGGTGTCACCCACAGAGCCGAGCACCTCTTGGAGATTCAGGTACAAGATCTTCGTAATGCACAATGCCTCGCTGTGTCTCATTTTCGGAACGCTGCGTCCACAGGTCGATGGACTACCAATGAGCAGCTTGACGAGCTGAATTGCACGTTCGGGTTTCAGCCTCTCTCTGGGACCGATGCGCTACGCCTGGAGTGCGAGGCGAGAGAGAATGCCGACGACGACGCTCTTGATCGCCAGATTTGCGCCATTACCGACTTGTGGGGTTTTCCAGGATCTTCTGTACGGGTCGATATCGATGCGCTACCTTACCGAGCGATGCGTGCTTCGCTTGTCGGCGGGTCCTGGTGTACCCAGGCCATCTTAGACTACTACGATTGTTCCGCAGTTGACGAGCGGTTGTCTGGGTTGCTCTTATCAAGAAAAGCGTTCCGATGTGGTGACGATGGCGTGACCTACGGGTGGATCTCGACTGCCGCTCTCCAACATCTACAATCCCTCGAGACTCGTCTTTTGCGTGGAGGCGTCGCGCCTGATGCGTGCAGGCCACCTAAATTCGAAATCGCGGACGGCTTCGTAGCCGGCACGTTCGACGAGATCGATCAGGCAAACTACATAGAGCGTCAGTCTATTGGGCTCGTTCAGATTCGCGGCGTCATCAAAGTCGTGTACGGCGGTCCAGGCAATGTTATAAACAGTCACCTGTTGTGCTGGGACAATCGCAATGCCTCGATCGCGAGCCGTGTACCGAGTGCTGTGGGTCGCGATAACTTTGAGCTCATCCTCGCGGGACCAATGACTCCGGCGCAAGAGCTTCTAATGGCGAGACGTCACGAATGCAATGGCGAACGAGTAGCACGGGCGCACGATCTACTGCGCCGTGTTAACCCACTCTACGCTGACGTTGGTGTTGACGAAGCGCTCCGAGCCACTTCGAATGACTCGGTGTCGATCACGACCCGCCTGCGGGAGGGAGACGACACGCAACAGCTGATCGCTGAGGCGCGGGCGCGACAGGCGACGGTCACACGCCCCCAAGATGAGTCGGTGGATGACGGGAGTCGGGAATGTACCGTCATTGAGTCGCACACTATTCTGATGGAAACAACACCGGATCAAGGAGAACATGATCGCCTAGCGCGTGCAGTAGCTAATGTCACATCCACCTCGAAGACATTCGTTGCGCGCCGCTCTACGTCTATTTTGCAAACCACTGACCCGTACTACATGGAGCGTGCATTCCCCCACCTGCTGACGTTCGGTGTTGGTGGTTTCTCGACGCCCCGCCCACATCGGTATAGCGCGCGGGATGTTGTACTACATTATCTCAACTTGTCGTCGAACCGGTTTGCAGAAGACTCTCTATTCAAACTTGTCATGTTTGACCATCTTTCGACTAAGCGTGTCAAAAGCAGTGTGTTCTTACGTGTTGGACAGGATCCGGCACTCGCAACAATGGCCATGCGGGTGACACCATCCCAGTTGAAAGCCGCTATGAGTAGCCGCGCTGAGCAGCGTGCATGCTGGAGGACGGGGAGACCGTTCGTTCCACCGGGGGTTGACGTATCCGCCCACGCGCTTCTCAAGTCAATAAACGCTGCGGCGTCCAAGATGTGGGGCTTAAATGAAGAGCGAGAATCGATGACGCGGAAGACTGACGCCATGACGATTCGGTTTGGGGCCCCGTCAGTGTTTTGGACACTGACGCCGAACCCCGATTGCTCGCTGGTGTGCGCGTTCTGGACCGGAGGTATGCTGCCAAACGGCCGACCCGAATCTCTGTCGAAATGTGGGGAGTTCAACATGCCTTCCCGTCCAGACATGTCGCGTCTCATCATGGGGAACACCACTGTTCAGGCACAGTAATACAAGTTGTGTTGCTACGTTCTGATTGACATCTTATTCGGGTGGGACACGAAGGCCAACAAACCGAAAAGTCAGCGCGGTATATTTGGCTATGTCGAGGCGTTGCTCTACGCGACGGAACAACAAGGTCGACTCTTTATCCACCATCACGGTGTGGCCTGGGTTGCCGGCCTACCGAAGACCCAGTCTGATTGGGACCGTTTGCTTGCCCATGATGATCTTCGACAGAGATTTGAGCACTACTGCGCCTCCAGTTTTTCGGCAGAGCTCCCCGTGTACGATACACTCAAGTTGGTCTATTGCCCTCTCACGGATTGCAACGGAAAATTGTCTCCTACACCCATTCCACGGAAGTACAAGCACTTGCTAAAAGCCTCCGCATCTGTTCCTGTCGTCGCTGCGTGTGATCTTTGCGAGACCAAGTTTGCAGAGTCCGACGTCACACTGGCAGTCATTGAAAACCAATGGGAGGCACTGGATGATGAACACAAAGCAGTAAGCTCGGTGGAAGCAGTGGAGGGGATACGACACAAGTTTTGTGGTCTGTCTGCTCATGCGACGACAGCGAAGGTTCAGTTGAGTCGATTGCTGTTAAGGGACCAGGTGCACTCGTGGAGACACACCCATTCGTGTGTGAAAGGGCGGAAGGGGGGCACAATATGCCGATATAAGTTCCCCAGAAAACTGGTTCCTGTCACGTGTCTGAATGCAGCGAACGAGATTGTCTATCGGTGCCGGATCGGCAACCTGTGGCTCAACACGTTCGTCCCTCTCTGGCGCCGGGTTTTCCACTTCAACATGGACGCGCGTGTTCTCTGGTCGGGTGATAGTCTCCAAGCCGCGCGCTACGCCCTACAGTACTGCTGGGAAAAACTCCCCGAGATGCGAGCACTCGGTGAGGGTAAAAACCAGCTTACCTACGTTTATGGTTACGTGTGATGAATCTCCACCATACCGATGCCTCGCGTCAGATCCCAGTGTTTGTTGCCTCCGAGAGACTTGGTAAAGAGGTCGGTCAAGTTCTTCTCGGATGCGACTTGTGTGATCACAAGCTGCTTGCCGTTGAGATCGTGCATGAAGAAGAACTTCGGATCAATGTGCTTGGTACGATCGCTCTTGATGTATCCTTGCTGCACTTGAGCAACGCATGCCGCGTTGTCTCCGAAGATCTTGATGGGTCCTAACTTCGTCTCGACGCTGAGTGCGCCACGGACGAACTTCAGGAATCGGCGAAGCCAGACGCTCTGACGACTCGCTTCGTAAAGAGCGATAAGTTCCGACTGGTTGGTCGACGTAGCGGTCAGTGTTTGCTTAGTCGACTTCCATGAGATCGCAGCGTGCGACGACATGAACACATAACCAGTCTGCGATCGCGCTTTGTGTGGATCTGACAGGTAACCAGCGTCTGGGTAGCCGCAGATGTCATCAGTGACCAGGTCACCGAGGCGTACGTTCGTACCCTTCCAGTACAGTAAACCGTACTCGCGAGTCCTTGCCAGATACTTCATCACTTGCTTAGCGCCGGACCAATGTCTCTTAGTTGGTTCAGATGTGTAGCGTGCAAGGACACGAACGGCGAAAGCAATATCTGGCCGTGAGCAGTTTGCTAAGTAGAGAAGAGCTTCGATGGCTTCCTTATAAGGGTACTTCTCGCTGAGGACTCCTTCACTGCCACGTCTTGGTCCGAAAACGTCACTCTCTGGTCTCAGGCTGCAGACAACCATGGGGGTCTTAGCAGCTTTAGACGTATCCCTCATGTTGAAACGCTTCAGCACCTTGCTGATGTAAGTTGCCTGATGCAACACGATCCCCGTCGAGATCTGGTTGACTTGGAGACCCAGAAAGAATGACAGGTTACCAAGGTCTTTCTTCCTGAATTCGGACTTCAATGCTGTCATAGCAGCCTCAATTGCCACGTCAGTTCCTACCATGACGATGTCATCGACATAGATCCCAATGATGGTGATCTCGGCACCGCTTCGTTTGACAAACAAGCATGGGGAGCATTCATGGGTCTGAAAATCACATTTGATCAAGTACTGGGATAAGCGCATGTACCACTGCCGGCCGGCTTGCTTCAACCCATAAAGCGACTTATGCAAACGCACACACGGAAGCCTGAATGATTTCTCCCCTCGACACGCAGTCCCTCGGGAACTCGCATATATAGCTCCACGTCAATCAAACCATACAAGTATGCAGTCTCGATATCTGCTTGTCTTACTTGTAAGCGGTTCGCTGCAGCGAACGCCAACAACCACCGAAGGGTTGTCATGGTCATGACGGGCGAGTACGTGTCGGAATAGTCGATACCAAATCTCTGTGTGAAGCCTTGTGCCACAAGTCGCGCCTTGAAGCGTGCGACCTTTCCTTGTTGATCGCGCTTCCGTGCGAACACCCAACGACACCCAATTGGTCGATGGTTTGGTGGACATTCTTCAACGTCACTGAACACTTTACGCTCTAGTAGCGATCGTAGTTCGGACTTGATGGCCTCTTTCCACTTTGGCCACTCAGGTGATGCCCTACAGTCTCTTACTGTCTGGGGATCAGTATCCTCATCAACGGCTGCAAGGAACGCGCTGATGTTCGCTTCATCTAGAACTTCGCGGGTGGTATCGACTTCACCTGAAGCATCGATATCCTCCGTATAACGGATGCCTCCAGCAAGTTCTTCATTCGTGTGCCTTCTTCTAGGAGTTCTGTCTTTGGCGCCTTTCGGTCTTCCACGCTTCTTTGGTTGTTGGTCTGCCGTTGCAGTCGAAGCGGGAATGGGGTCGACAGGTATTGCTGCAGGATAGTTTGAAGCCTCGTTTAGTGTCGACCTTGTCATGCGTTCCGTTGATGTGAAGGCGTCTGGAGCGTTCTGCACGATGCTTTGCAGGTATAGGATGCGACGCACGTCCTTCTCACCTTGACCGTTGTATGGATCTTTGTGAAGATCCTTTGTGTCCGGTTGGTCAAAATCAAACTCCGTTCGCGACTTACTATCATCTTCACCAAGCTTCGGGAAAGTTTGTTCGTTGAACTCACACATGGTGATATGTGCCGTGAACAGATCTCCTGTCTGTGGACTGAGATACCTGATGAACGACGGTGATTGGAAACCGACATAGATGCCAAGCTTGCTTCGTTGTTGCGGGGGTATGGGAACATACACCGCACAACCGAAGATCCTCAAATGAGTGACTGACGGCGGAAAGCCATGTAAAATCTCGTAAGGGGATACACTATTTTCTCCGGAAGGCCTATACAGAATGAGGGCTGCTGCATGTATGACGGCATGCCCCCAACCAGATAGTGACAGATTTGACCGTAGGAGTAGAGGTCTAGCAACCATTTGGATCTGCTTCACGAAATTCTCAGCATTCGTATTGTGCGCGTAGGGTACCGAAGTCTCGAGGTTGATACCCCTCGACGCACAGAACTCTTGGAACGACTTCGAGACATACTCCGATGCGTTGTCGACACGTACGTTCCTGATGGTGTGTTCAGGGAACTGCGTCTTGAAGTGGATGATGCTTGTGAGAAGCTTGGGCATCACCTCATTTCTAGATGCAAGCAGCTGTACTTTCGAGAATCGTGCCGATGTGTCTTTCACAACCATGAAGTAGTTGAATGGGCCCGATGGGGGTGATATCGGACCGCAGACGTCACTAACCAAGGTATCGAGGACACCACGCGGTTTGATCTTCTCGCTATGGCGTTTGACCTTAGGACGATTCTGTCACTTGCCCATAGCGCATGGCTTACACAGTTGCTTCCCATGCGCGGCGAAATCACTCTGTTTCAGCTGCATGCCAACCACAGCCTTCGCGATCTTTCCTAACATTCCTCTCCCGGGGTGACCCGACCAATCATGCCACTGTGCGCACTCAGGTGATGGCATTATGCTCGAGAGGTAGAGGCCACTACCGTTTTGTGGTATAGCGGATCGGCACAAATCACAGCACAGCGGCTGCTCGTGATCGCCAACCGCCAACCAACAGACCTTCAGATTCTTGGTGCTAGCACGCTACCACAGACGTCAACACCTCACTCACTGAGTCGGGGTTGCTTGCCAGAGGGTCGTGAAGCCTCTGGGGTTCGGCTACAATGTCCGCGAGTAGACCTTGCTCGACGGGACGGCCGGAATCGTACGGGGCGGAACACACTCTGCTCAACACCCAGGGGCCGGTATACAGTGTGCACAGTCGATAGAAACGACCGCGACTTGCCTTGGTGCCAACACGCAGCCGAAGGAGCAGCGTACGCGTAGCGATCGGCACGTAATCTGCTGGGAACGAATCGCCAGTGATCACGTGCGAGGGGTCTTGGACGTGGTGGCGGGACAATCCCAGCGACACACACACTCTAAACGCCTTGCCTTCCTCTTCCTCTCACACCTCCGATGCGCTGGGCCAAACCTCCCGAGCGCGATCGGCTGCTTCCTCTTGCGCCGTCGACCTGCCGGGCCAAATCTCCCTAGTCGGTCGGCTGCATCCACTTGTGCGCGACCAGCGCGGCGGGCCAAATTTCCCTACACGTGCGCGGCGGCGGCTTCCTCTGCAGTTCGTCGGTTCACTCCGCAAAGAGTTCCCCGGTATCCCTTTAACGTCACCTCCTGTTGGTGACGGCGAGCTTTGTGTTGAGCTCCCAGACCAAGAGGCTGCTCTGCTTGCGCACTTGACGGTGAAATTGGAAGTCTATTACCTCCGGCTCAGACCTGCCGGTCTAAGTACCCTCTACCTCTAAGTACGCCTACTACAAAGTCCTACGGAGTCTCCCTAGCCTCTACCGGATAC
>JAADVT010000556.1:0-21584 GCA_023335895.1 Pythium rishiriense
CCCCAAGAAGGCTGACCTTTGGTCCCTCGGGATCATCTTGTTCATCTTGTTGACGGGATCGCCGCTGTTTGAGGTCGCCGACGCGAGCGACGCGACGTTCCGTGTATTTGAGACGTTGGATGTCGCTGGTGTGCTACGTCATTGGCGCATGGACCATCTCGTGAGTGCATCGACGCAGTCGGTGTTGTCTCAGCTTCTGAGCGTAGATGTCGGTGCGCGGTGCGCGTCGGTCCAGCAAATGCTCTCGGGATCGTGGGGAGGAATGTGATCAGGCTGAAGAGTAGAGATATTGTATTGCTGTGTGTGGTTCATGTTGATAGAATGCCTTGAAGTAGCGATGGATTCGTCGAACGGATTGGGTTTGCTTGTTGGGTGAATCCTGTTGAACAGACATTCCTTACGACCGTCTAATGCAACCATTACGTGTGCTTTTTCGTTTTCCCATGCGACTTGTTATTAATGAGCATACTCTGAAGTCTGCTGCACCTCCGTTACATACGGCATGCAACAAGTATGCTCGATTCCGCTATAATGCGAGATGTTGTCGCACGGTAACCAGAATTCTGTTTTCTTTCGTATTAGGTGGCCTCAGACTACCTCAACAGAATTCGAGACAAGACTTCGGGGTCACGATCTATCAGATCTGGGGTTCCAAGCACAGATCGGGTAAGACTGCCCCGATAAGATCGCGCTCCATTACCCCAGTGATTAGAGTCTTTTTGGTGCGATCTGAAGTTGGATGATCTCTCGGAGAAGAAGGCTCGTGCTCGACCGCTCGTCTTATTCTGCTGGTGCAGTGTAAAGATAAGCTACACAACTTTGCGTGCCAAATATGTTTAATAGAGTCTGCGAGAAGAGAGAAACACCACGTGCTCAGAACACACTATAACGTTATTACATAGCAGTTGCTCAGCCGAGCTATCAGGGCTCGACGACGTTGCCTCGAAAGCGAGGCATGTCAAACTCAGAACGGTCAATATGATGCTAACGATACATCAACTGCTGGAGAGTACTGTTGCCCTGGTAGACCATGCCTGGGTACTGCATCGAACGGCTTTGCTTGTGCTCACAACCATTTCTTGAACCAACGTGATCTCTCCAGAGGATCGTATTATCTCGATTCTTGATGCCCGCAGCAAGCGATCCGGATCGCCAACGCCACCAGTCTGGGCATCAGTCGGGGGGTCTCTCTCCCGTGAAACCCAACAAGCATAGGGTCAAGGAACGGATGCGACCGAAGCAAGTCTTGCACTTGCTGCACCGTCTTGCGATTTTTGTGTGCGCGGTGTTCTACGCCGTGCAGTGCTTTTCAGCGACCTCGGTCTCGATCGAGCTGCTAAAAGGCCAGAAGAACCCGACATCTAGCTTTTTGGTAGAGAAGATCGGCTCCCTGGACAAGTATGTTGGTTTGGCCACGCTACGCGAAAGTCGATTGGTGACGGAGACGCTCGCGAACGACACGACGCCGCTCCCGGGTGCGCTCTACACCGACCACGACGGAATTTCACACACGCCGTGCAAGAACATGTCGCCTTCGATCGCTGCGATCTACGAAAACAACTACCTTCGCTCTGTATTCAAGGCCATCTCGGATGGGTCCAGTTATATCGCGCCCCACACACAGGAATCGCAGATCGAGCTGATCGCACCCGTCGTGGACTGCGCGATTCCCAGCATTGTGGGCAATGACCCGACCATGGGCCGCTTTTACTACCTCACGAGACAGCGCTCGAACCCGCAGAATGTAAGCATCATGGCCTTCATCGTGTCGAACCAGCACTACCTCAACGAAGCCCAAGACGAGTATGGTGTCGTCGCGATGGGCATGGTCTACTTCTTCCAGAACACGACCGCTTCACCGACGCTGTACTTGGCCATGTCGGTTGGGTACCCGTACGTTCCGCTGGCGCTTCGCGTGCGGGTCTTCACGGGTGTCGACGCCGAAGGATACATCTCCATGATGAGCATCTTGCCGCGCGACTCGACCGAGATGCCCAGTGTGCTCAAGACCGCACGTCGCGTCGGCTACTTTCTCAGGTCGTTCAGCGAGCAGTCGAACGCCAACAACTACGCGTGGCTCCCTGAGCCCACGGGGCTCCGCGCCCTCTCGTTTTACACGCAGCTCAACAACCCAGTGCTCCACGACTCGTGGGCATGGGTGCACTGCGTGCAGCTGCTCATCGGGCTCAACCTCGCGTCCAACTTGGTCTGGCTCTGCCTCGCGGCGTACCACAACTTCCGGTCGGGCAAGCTGTGGATCGGGGATGCGTTTGTGTCGGTCTCGACCACGCAGATCGCGAGCGGCGTGGCGGTGCTCATGTCGTGGGCCGTGAGCGGCTTCTGGACGCTGCGCGAGTTTTGTATGCACGATGCCGCCATCCACGCGCGCGGCGACCAGATGCACATCGAGCCGGCCATCATCACTGCCGATCTGCTCGCACTGTACTTCAGCGCGTGCGGCGTGATCGGTCTCCTCACACGCGAGCGGATCGACCCGTTGCTCGCGACTGTGACGTTTCTCGTCGGCTTCCACGAACGTATCGACATCCTCCACGGGCTGGCCCCGTCGCTGCGCGATGAGATCATCGCATTCTACCGCGACGATCTCACCAACAGCGTGAGCCCGCAACTCCCCGGCCAGGAACAAATCTCGCCCATGCGCGTGTGGAGCGCCCACGACATTGGCGCGATCCCAGCGGCGTTCATCCTGCGGTGCCTGATGCCAGTTTTCTTGCCGTTGGTGCTGATCCTCGTGTACGTGGTCGGGCGCAAAGTATACCACCGATTTCACCCCGAGTCGGTCCACGTCCAGCGCAGCACCACCGGCACGGCGACATCACAGAACGAGCGCACCCAGTCGCTCATCGCGCAAAAGCGGACGCTGACGTTTTTTGAGATCGCGACAGGAGCACAGCTTGAGCACCGGTACGGGCTCGTGGCCGACTACGAGACCTGTCGGTTCATCAAGGGCATGAAGTTTGCGTCTGCTGACGGCATTTACACGACGGGTTTTGTGATCGCCAACCACAAGTTTCTCGTCCAGACGCGCGATCTGTGGTCGATCCTGCTCATGAAGATCCTGCGTCGCCGGTTCCGCAACATCTACGTGTACGAAGTGAACGACAGCACGGTCCAGCAGACCGCGCGGCTCGTGTACCCGCACACGCTCAGCTACATCGACCTCCTGAGCATCAACGTGAGCGTGTTGTCGTAGAGACAGCGCACCCCCAAAAAACGGCTTGCAGCGAGCGAGAATTAAGTGTAACGCTGAGCCTTTCAACACCATCGGAATCCCTTTCTTTGGAAGTGGAATTGAGCGAAGTCCACCAACCCCTTTCTTGGAAAATAGCTTCTTTCTTTTTGTAAATGTGGTCAATTGACACTCACACACACACATTCACAAAAGTTGTGTTTCGTCCCAGGATCCAGTTTCTGGAAACTAGATTTTGGAACAATACATGACCTCGAACTCCTTGGCGCCTCAAAAATTTCGCTCCGGGAGCCCTCAACGGCACGCACCACCGTTTCTGGCGCGAGTCTGTACGGTCTCGTGCCGTCTTCTAGCGAGCATGAATCTTGTGCACAAGCACAAGACGCCACGAGTAGGTAAGAATGGGGCGGGGACAACAGAAGTCACGGCCCCATATAAAAACAATAACAACACAAATCGTGTTGCAACCGGTCAGGGTAAACACCTGCGGGCACAAGAGCCCGTGTATTTAAATCTGCGCCGTCGCATTGTCTCTAGCTCTTACCGAGGGCAACTGCACTCGTCGGTTGTCGGATCTCAATCAGTTCCCGGCGAGCTCCCGACCACATGCGATCGCCCATCGAGTTGGGAGTAGGCACTACCGGTCAGTGTAGCCGAATGACTCCTCTCGTTGCAATCTTGGGGTGGGGGCCTCGTCGCGATCACAGAATGAGACCAGCGACAGCTTTTGTGGATATTAAATAACAGGCATTTGAACAAGGTTGACTCGGAAGCGTTCTTCAACTCGTCTCGTTCTGTATTGCAGCTGCGAGCCTGAAAGGACGCTCGCCAGCGACATGTGCGGATTGATCTTGCCTCCAACGCTCGCGCTGACGACATCCGAGTCACGCGTTGGGGCCTGCTGATCCACCCGTACTTCCACAATCTCATGGCAACGGACTTCAATGGGGCTTCCTCTCGACCGAACGAGATTGAGTCGTTGTTAACGGGATCTAATCCTATGCATACTGGCTTTCACGAAATTTTACGTGTCACGAAGTCTTCATACGATACGAGTCAACTCTAACGGTCTACGTTCCTCCTTCTTCCTTTTGGTGATCCCAGCCTTTGGACCGAGACGCGTCACGGGTGCATCCGGTCGAGGATCTCGTCGACGGTGCGCAGCCGCTGGGCAAAGTCGAGTTGCAGCATCGCGCCGAGCAGCGCCATGGTCTCGTTGCCGATGGCGCTCGCGAGCCCCCAGTTGTCGAGCACGCCCTCGACGCCGAGGCGCTGGACACACAAGTACGCCGGGTCCTCGGGGACCGCGAGTTCAAAGAGCGGCGAGCCCGTGAGCAGCACGAACAGCACGATGCCGAGCGACCAAATGTCGGCCTGCACGGGGTCGTACACGTCGCCGCGCACGACCTCGGGCGCCATGTAGTTGAGCTTGCCGATGCGCTGCGCGCTGAGCGTCGAGGCCGTCGAGGCCAGCCCAAAGTCGCAGATCCGGAGGCTGCGGTCGTCCGCGACGAGAAAGTTTTCGAGCGACAAGTCGCAGTGCGCAATGTCGTGGGCGTGGAGAAACTGGACGCCGCGCACGATCTGGCCAAAGAGCGCGAGCGCCTGGGGCTCCGGGAACCGCCTCTCGGGCTGCTCGTCGAGCCACGCGAGCAGGTCGCCGTGCGGGCAGTAGTCCATGACGAGCAGCTGGCTCTTGGGCGTGTCCACGACGCGGTGGTACCGCATGATGTGGGCGTGGGGTGGAAGCTGGAGCAGGCGCTGGACGATGCAGCCCTCGTGGGGCGACTCGGCGAGCTGCGAGCGCGCGGCGCTCGACGAGGCCGGCGAGCGGGCGCCCAAGTGGATCTGCTTGACCACGACTTGCTTCTCGATCGGGTCGTTCGGCTCGACGCACAGCAGGATGTCGGCCTTGGGCTGCGAGTGGAGCTTGCGCACGACCTGGAAACCCTCGAGCGTCGCCATGGCGTCTCTCTGTGTGGTGGTGGCTTTTGATGTGGGCCTGTGGAGCTCGTCGTGGCAGATGATGAAATGATGGACGTGCGCGCCACCACTCAACTGCCTGCCGTGCGCAGGTCCCCTCGGGGGGACGGGGGTGTCGTGGATGGGGAGAAAGGGTGCTGCAGCCGTCTGAGGCCGCGCTGTGACCATCTCCGTCTGGCCTTGGCCGAGGGGCCCCTTTTTATCGACTCCGACCGAAAAAAGGAACATCTCCGAGCCGTCGATCGAATATCAAGATCAGGAACGGCTGCCACGCGGAACGCGGATCGCACGGGCCGTGTCGCTCTGCGATTACGGGGCTCTCCTTCCTCCTCCCACGGGGCCTCATCCCCACCGACGCCAAACCCGCTTTCGAAACGGTCGATCTTTATCCCAAGCAGTAAAGTTGCAAAGAAATCGAGGTCGAAACGACGTCGCGTCGAGCAGCCCCCCCCCACCCACGCATTGGTCGAGATTCCCGGCCTGCCGCGATAAGACCGGAGCCTACCGTACGCCATGGTACCGTACCAGCTCGCCGAGCGTCCGTACGTACGCCGCGAGGATGTGTTTTTCCGGTTTGCTTCAACCATTTGTTCTCCTGCCCAACGCACCGGCCGGCCGTGTTTCAAGGATCACCGCGTCTGTTCGCTCTCTTTTTCCGTCCCGGATAGCGAGAGAGAGGGAGGCGTCCACGAAGCCGCGTGGTGCGCCCAACGGATCCGACCACAGTGGTGCGAAAAGCTGGCGGAGCGAGTCTCACGACGACGCTACTCCTCAACCAAAAAAAAAACAAACCAAAAATATAGAAGAACCCACTTAAACAAAATCGAACCTTTGCTTCTTAGACATAAACAGGACGTTCGACTTCAAGTGTCTTTGCCCACTTCGCCACAAAAGGGTCTGTCTTCTGCCCGCAGTCTTTGGCCGCCTCAGTTCTCCACTTATCCTGCCCTAGCTCGACGAGCTTGAGTTGACTGACTGCCTGCCTGGCGCTGGTGGACCATCGTCCTCAACTCGGCTCGTGTGGTGTGGCCGTCGTTTCTATGTTCTCACCGTGGTGTCCTCCCGTGTTGGCGAGGACTCGCAGCGGTCGTGCGCGTGTCTGTGTGCGGGTGAGAAACTCGAGTGTTGATTTGATCTGGTGCGGACCTGACCCACCGTCACAGCCGTCAGGAAAGCGGTGCTGGACAGATTGGAGGTGCAGTCAGTTGAGTAAGCCCTCCCCCTCGATCCTCGTCTCCGCTTGACGCTCTTCATTCCCAATGGCCGCTTTGAGGCGCTTCTTCTGGTGCGCATGCAGGCATGGGCGACGACGGGATCCCCCGTAAAATTCTATTTTTTCTTACTGCTGGGTCGGTTGCCTTCCAAGCCCAAGCGGAATGATCATTGACCAGCGTTGTGAGCATCAGTCAACGCGACAGTAATCCAGACAGACGTGGATTCACGACGGCGGAGTCATGTCACAAGTGCCCAAGCTCCGAGCCCAGCGGTGGGAAGACGGTGGACTCGGACACGTGATGCTGCCGTGACGACGCGCTTGTCCATCCAGGCTTATAGCCGCGACGAGGAAGATGGTCCGAGGGCAGCGAGGTGCTGAGAATATGCTCGAGCTAGATCTATTCTTGACACACCCGATCAACAGAGAAGACCGGAGGTGACATCAGGGCTTTTGACTATGGGGCGCTCCTGCGGAGCTATTTTCTGCCGCCGCACGAAGAAAAAAAAAAACTTCACAACCTCAAGCCAAAGGCATCGTGTTCCCCGTGTAGACCGCTCACGACTTGCATCGACGGTGAAGCCATCCACTCGTGGATTCCAACAGCATGGCGGCCGACGCGCTCCCCGCAGCGACCATCAACGACCTCCCGGTCGTCGAGTATGACGCCAACGGCGACTCGATTCCCGTGCGCAGCTACTCGCCGACCAAGTGGGACATTTGGATTCTCGGGATCACGATCGGACTCGGCGGCCAATACTTCAGCTGGAACAGCGGGCTCCACGCCGGGCTTTACACGTACATGATCGACTACGTCGTGGTCGGCGCCGCGTACATCATGTTGTGTTGCTGCACGTCAGAGATCTCTGGCGCGCTTCCGTTTGCCGGGGGCGCCTACGGACTCTCGCGGTGCACGCTCGGGTACTATCTCGGCTTCCTCATCGGCTGCGCCGAGGCCTGTGAGTACATCGCGTACGTGTCCACGTCGGTCATGTCGCTCGCCAACATGCTCGTCGAGTGTGTGCCTGCGCTCGCTGGCTACGAGCCACTGATCTGGCTGTGCGTGTACAGCCACGCGTGCTACATCCACTACCGCGGCGACCAGTTTTTCTGGCGCTGGAATGCTATGATCGGCCTGGTATCGTTCTTGATCGTCATGATGTACATTTTTGGCTCAATCCCGCACGTGGATTTCGCGAAAAACGCCGACAACGACCCGGCCTACCGATTTGTCAACGGCATCGACGGCTTCATCAAGTCCCTGCCTGTCGCGTGCTGGTTCTTTGTGGGTGTGGAGACACTCAACCTCGCGAGCGACGACGTGAAAGACCCACAGAGCGAGATCCCGTTCGCGCAGCTGTCATGCATCACGACTTTGTCGGCCATCGGTGTGATCGTGCTCTTTGTGACAGTCTCACTTCCACCGGCCGGGCTCAATCAAGTCTCCAAGCTTCTCGCGCCATTTGACAATGGGTTCCACAACATGTTTAAGATTCCTCTCGAGCTCTCGACGTTGTTCTCCATCCCAGCAATGTACGCGACGACGTTCGGCTTCATGTGGGGGTACGGCAAGTTGATCTCTGCGATGGCGACCTCCAAGCTCCTGCCGCCAGGGCTCGCCCGCAAATCGGACAAGTACGACACGCCCATCAACGCTGTGATCTTTGGCACGATTCTGAGCTACCTGTTCAGTCTGAACGTGTACTTTGTGCCGTCGATCGAAAAGTACTTGTACAACGTGTGTATCGCGGCCGCCTTTCTCGGGTACTCGGGGCAGTGCATCGGGTACATTTCCATCCGGAGCTACTACCCGGGGCTCAAGGAGAGCCGATTCCGGAGTCCATTTGGCATCGTCGGCGCCGTGTACTCGCTGCTCGTGTGGGTGCTCGGGCTCATTTCCATTGCGTTCTTCCAGGACCGCAACGGGGTCGAGATCGCGGGCTTTGCAGGACTGGTCGCATTCCTCACGCTGTTTTATTTGGTGTACGCCAAGCAGCACCAAACGTTTTCCGAACAGGAAAGCAAAGTGTTCCTGATGGCACACGTCATGAAGCTCAGCCGCCGCAACGTGTCCAAGCGCCAATTGGTCGAGAAGAACCCGCCGCGCAAGCGCCATCGCCACATCAATGCCAAGCACACCCCCGTCGTGCACGCCGACCCGGACGGCGAGACGCCCAACGAGACTCGGCAGACGTCGATTCCCGGCCGAATCGCGCAATTCAAGACTGCGTCCGGCACGCTGCGCGACCTCAAGCCGCTCGCGGTGCCCGTCGCCAAGTGGCGCGCCGAGTCGACGCCGTTCTACCGATACTTTTGCAACCCCAAGCTCGTGGAGATTGAGTACGAGCTCAAAGTCGCGGCGGCGAAACGCGCCGAAAGTACGTGGGCTGCGGTCGTGAGCGGCGTCGCCGAGGCGCTGTCGGGATCTGCCGGATCCGACCCGAAGGCGGCGTCGACCTCGCAACCCGCGCTGGTCACGCCGGCCGTGGTGCCCAGCCTGGAAGACATGCGGCCAGCGTCCAAGCGTGTCATTGCGTACGTGCTGCAAGAAGGCGAAGAAGAAGAAGAAGAAGAGATGGAGCACGCCCGTGGCGAAGGCGAGACTGGGCAGCAGGAAGGACAAGACGTTTCCCACAACGAGCACGACCTCGTGCGCGCGCGGACTCCGGTACAGAAACTGCGGCGCAGCGACACGGCCGACGAAAAGGAATTTTTTCAATCGTGACAATTCAGGACTGTAGGATCAATTGCTTGCTGAACGGAGTCCGGGGGTGTTTGTGGCCGCGGATCTGGGTTGGTGGACTGTACCCATGTGATCCACTGTGTAGCCATATCACATTAACCAGGGTCCTGGAGGTCTCATGGCCTTTGCGCGCCCAGTCGGAATAAACGAAGCTGAATCACATGACGCTAGCGTACCTCAACGACGAATCCATTGTCCTCAACGTCCCAACTTGGGACTTCCTTCGATGGGATGGAGTTCGTCGAAGAATCTTCGTCTGGACGCGTGTCTTTCCGCGTGGAACCAACGACTCGTCGTTCTGTGGGGTCATGTGGACAGAGATGTGGACAGGAACGGTCGTTTGCGTTCCGTTCTCTGGGAAGCGGAAGCCCATCGACACACAACCACGAGCAAGAAGGTATCGGCAAGAAGCGTTAGCCCCAATCCATGCGTCCATGAATGGCGCGAGCAAAGGTGAGTCAGTGGGGATCGCCAATGGCTTCCCCAATGGCATCCAACGGCGAGGCCAGGCCCGGACAGCGGTTGCTCCGTGAGTCTTTCGCCCACTCTGCCTGCAACGGCCACCCAGCTGGGTACAAATGTACCGTACTTGGATCACTCTGCACACTCGCCTCGACTGCTGAACTATGGAAGTGGGAGTCCTGTCTTCTCAACGGCTCCGCGGCAGAAACTCATTTTACGAAAAGGACACAAACCACTTGAAATTTGTACGCCAGGCCTCTGTAGATTAGCGTGACAAAGGAGATCGAGACAACGATTACGAATGTGACTCAACCCGACTTTCGGGCTAACTTAGGTACAATCCCCATTTGAGACGGATCAGTCTCACAATTTTCTATACTCACCACACGCTTGGCTACTCTGAAACATGCGAGGCTTTCTCTGAGTGAACGGCTCACTGACAGAATTGATTATGGATCGTCGTTGAAGGACTCATGCTGGGACGCTGCGCGGGATCCGATTGTAATCAGGCCGCGGCGATTGGTGCACGTCGCCTTCTTTCGGCGAAACGTCGTTTTTCGTTCATTCGTTTTCTCCGCAAGGCCTGAACCCGGCGAGTTTTGAAGTTCAATCGGGGAAGGCTTTCTGACGGATCCAAGTTCGTCTTTCGTTTTATCGAACATTGTCCTGACGGTGGGCGAAAGCAGCAACAAATAAAGTCGAGGCTCTCGTTCAAGGTGCTAGTGGTGGGTTGTCTGCTACATCATAGTCGAAAAGGACGGACAAATCAACCACAAAGAGCTCTCATCAAAGCCCACACCAAGGCACTGTCATCGGCTTGCTTGAACAGTATGCTTGGCTTCAGCTGTGAAACTCTCTATTCGCTTCAGAGCCACCTATATCGACTTCTACGGGGAAAACCCCTCTCGACTGTACCTCGAATAGGGTACTGATTACGTACTGAGTTAGTGCCGTATTCTTTTTTCACCCAGCCAACCTGGTTTTGGTTCTGGCGTGGGTGTGAAGGAGGGGTGGCGCAGTTTTCTGTTTCTTTTTTTTTCTCTTTTGCATTTTTTCCTTCTCTCTTCCAGTGCCCGGGTTGGGAAATATAACCGATAACTTTCGCCTTCCGGGTGGCGCATTTTGCTCCGTCCCTCCCCAAACGAGTCGGTCGCCGTGGCGGTGCAAACCAAAGGCGAAGAAGCCTCGGGCGCGTGGGGGGAAGCCATGGAGGACGTCGGCATCGACCGCAAGATCGTGATCGTCGGCGCCACGGACGTCGGCAAGACGTCGATCACGATGCGCTACTGCCACGGCTCGTTCACGACGCCCACGTCCGCAACGATCGGCGCCTCGTTCCTCCAGAAGCGTATCGCCGTCGGCCCGCAGCGCCGCAAGATGACACTCCAGATCTGGGACACGGCCGGCCAGGAGCGCTTCCGGTCCATGGCGCCCATGTACTACCGCAACGCCAAGGCCGCGATCCTCGTCTTTGACATCACGAACGCCGCGACCTTCGAGAAGATCAAGGAGTGGCTCAATGGTGGGTCAAGCACGGTTTCACAGGGGGCAGATGACAGAGGGGGGAGTACGGACGGAGTGGAGCCCCCATGCCTTCTCAAACTCTTCCTCTCTCTCTCTCTCTCTCTACTGTGTGTGCGATTATGAGGAGATGATGCTGACGACCGCTTTCCCCTCCTGTTTAATGGCTGTGTGACGACAGATCTGCGACAACACGTCGCGCCCGACATTGTGCTCGCAGTCGTCGGCAACAAGAGCGACTGCGCGACCAACTTCCCGTTCTCGGCAGCGCAGCAGTTTGCCCAGGAAATCGGTGCCATGGTCTTCCGCACAAGCGCCAAGACCGGCGACGGCGTCGCGAGCGTGTTTGAAGCCGTCGGCGAGGAACTGCTCAAGAAGCACGAGATCGAGATGAAGAGCCGGGCCCGCGAAAACTCGTCCCTCGACAACGGCTCCAGACGCACGGTGTCGCGGCTCGACAGCGACGTGATCAACGTCTCGCGGGAACAGCCGCGTGGCGGCTCCAAGTGTTGCTGAGGAGTGGAGCCCCAGTTCAAGCGGATATTTTTTTTCTTACTAGCAGCAGCAGCTTTAGACGAGGTGGCGTTCGACGAGGCAGCGCGGAAGGCGCGCGCAGGCGAAGGCGGGGGTCGGGGTGGCGAAGGTGGTGGCAGTCCAGGGGAAGGAGAGCGCCTGGTGTATCGTAGGGAGTGCAGTATTTCTTTTCATATAGCGATTGGATTTTGGAAATGATAGCGATGGATTTCTTCATCTTGCTCGCGTGTTCTTGGCCAGCAGATTGGAAACACGAGAGCGAAACAAGAGAGTTGATAGTTCTTTTGTTTTACTTGTGTATTAGGCCTCCCTCCATTACGTCTCACAAATGAACGCGTCACGCTTCGTCCGTCATTGCCCGCCGGCAGAAACTTGAGGAAGGAAGCCCCACGTCGGCAGGGCGTCAATCAGATTGCGCTTGGCTGGATCTGTTCCGCATTGAGCAGCGAGCAATCAAAGCACACACAGAGTGGGCGCTTTACTGGCTGCTGGTGTTCTGCAATAATGTGTTGATCTTGTCGATCTTGGTCTGGAGCGACAAGTCGATGAAGTAGTTGCCGATCTGGACCTTGAGGCCGCCAATGATCTCCGGGTCCACGACGGTCTCGAGGAGCAGCACCTCGTTCTTCTCAATGCGGCTGCCGAGGGCCTTCTTGACCTGGTCGAGCTGGGCCTTCGTGAGCGGGTCCGCCGAGGTCACCTTGGCCTGGACCTCGCCACGGTACGCGCCCATGAGCTGCTTGTACGACGCGATCACGCCAAGCGTCTCCGGGAGACGGCCGTTCTCGGCGAGCACCTCGAAGAGACCAGCGACCGGCTTCGAGAACTTGCCCTGCTCCATGACCTTGGAGATGTCCTCCTTCTTGGACGCACGCGCGATGGTCGGGTCCTTGAGGAACGACGCAAAGTGGGGCTCCTTGTTGATCGTCGCCTCGAGCGACAGGAGCTCCTCCTCGACCTTCTCAAGCGTCTTCTGCTTGGCGGCGACCGAGTACAGCGCGTTGGCGTAACGCGCGTGGATGCCGAAGAGCTGGAGCTTGGGCTGCGTCATCTCGCCGAAGCCGCCGAGCTCGGCGATCTCGGGCGCGACGGCCTTGCTGGCGAGCGCGCGCGCCTGCGCGGGCGCGGCCTGGCGGCACACGTTCTTGATCGACGACGAAAGCATATCTGTTAAAAGCATCCAACGACACGGTCAGGATCCGATGCTCATGCGGAGAAAAGAAAACCAAAAAAAGTGCCGACGGAGATGGAGGATCTCAACGCCTTCTAGGGGGAGTTCAGCGACGACCAGTGCCTCTGCGTGTAGCGCTGAGCGAGCACTACACGGTACGGCTGCGTCGCATGGACCTGTCGCCGTCTCCGCTGTACAATCGACCGCTCCCCACGAGCGCGCGATGCTCCTCTCCGCCGGCCATTTTCACTCGGCTTACCTGTCGGATATCTGGCGGAGCTCGTGACTGGCCCAAGACCAAAGCGTACGGCTCCCACGGGCGGTGGGGGGAGGGAGGAGGGGAGGAGCGGAGGGGAGCCGCTCAGCAAGGCACACGCCTCCTTGTGGTGTGTGTTCCACAAGACTGAGGTTTTATGAAGTATCAGAGGTTAAACCCCACCGACCTCACAAAGAGCATTTATACGTAATCTTACCGTTACATACCGAAACTAACGTTTCTATCTATTGTACTCTTTTCACTTGCGGCGTTTCCGCGCGGCTTGCTTGGGCAGATCGTGGAGCGTCACGACCATGGGCACGCGCGGCGTGGGCGCCATGTGGAGATCCACGGGCACGCCCTCGAGCCGCAGACTCTCGCCGCTCGTCGTGGATAGCGATGCCTCGACCGTCCACTTGTCCATGAACCGGTTGAACGACTGCGCGGTGCCCTGGAGGTCCATCGTGCGGTGCGTGAACAGTGGCGCGGCCTGCTCGGCGGCGGCAAACTCGCTGCGCATGACGTCGTCGAAGATCGCGAAGAGCGCGTCGCTGTCGGCCTCGTCGATCGCGCCGCCGCGCTCCATGTCCTGGAGCACGTCTGCGAGCGCGCGCCCGAGCAGCGTCGGTCGGTATTGGTCCATGGTGACGTTGTCACTGTTCCTTCCAGGAGATATACTAAAGTGGGCGACAGCATTGAGGTCACTGTCACGGGGATATTCGTACTTTGTCGGAGAATACGATCCACCAGTCAGTTTTTGGGTTTCCGTTTGGGTTGGTCCAAGGGAAACATTTCCCCAAAAAGCACCATGGCGATCCGCGAGGAGCACGACTTCCTCAGCGAGAACGAGCGCGCGTTCCTGTTCCAGAGCATCCATGACAAGCCCCACGTGCGCGCCGACGGCCGCGAGCTCATGCAGCAGCGCAAGGTGCGTTGGCTCCACCACCGACGCGCGTCCGCCACGGAGAACTCACTCGGTTTCCCGTTGCTCCTCACAGATCCGCGTCCAGTTCCGCCGCTCGGACGACCAGAGCCAGGCTGAGGTGCAGCTCGGGCGCACGCGGTACGGTGGCGTGTATCGGCCTCTCCACGTAAGCTGTCTGGATGGTCGCGAGGACTCACCGAGTGTGTGTTTTTGATTGTGTTGTTAGCGTGATCGCGAACGTCCACGGCGAGATCGTGCCGCCGTTCCCGGACCGCCCGACCGAGGGCTTTCTCCAGTTCAACGTCGAGCTGTCGCCGATGGCGTCGCAGAACTTTGAAGTCGGCCGCCCGACGCCGCTCGCGGTCGAGCTCGCGCGGATCGTGGACCGCGGCATCCGCGAGTGCCGCGCGCTCGACACGGAGGCGCTCGCGATCGTCGCGGGCGAAAAAGTCTGGGCCATCACGTGCGACATCCACGTCGTGGACCACGGCGGAAACCTCATCGACTGCGTGTCGCTCGCGGCCATCGCGGCCATGATGCACTACCGCCGGCCCGAAGTCTCGGTGCAGGGCGGCCAGACCACGGTGTACAAGATCGACGACCACGCGGCCGTGCCGCTCAGCCTGCACCACATTCCCATCTCAATCTCGTTCTGCTTCATCGAGAGCCTGGGCAAGGACACGGCCGACGAGGACGACGCGCCCATCATCTTCATGGACCCGACGGACCGCGAAGAGCGGATCACCGACGGCTCCATGACCTTTACGTTCAACTCGTTCCGTGAACTGTGCGCCGTCCACAAGATTGGCGGTGCCGCGATCTCGACGAACGACGTCTTGCGGTGCGCCAACATTGCCGTCGCGCGGGTGGCTGAGCTCACCGAGTTCTTGAAGGAAGAAGCCGAAAAAGCTGACAAGGAAGCCATTGAGCAGCGCCGCGCGATGCTGCGTGGTCGCGAGTTTGCGGACGTGTCGTCACTGTCGAGTTCCGAGATCAAGCAGCACCGTGCCGAGGTGGATCTGGGCATGATGACTGACTTCAAGACGCTCCACGCACCAATCGCTTTGCGCGACGACCCAACGCAGGCTGAGAACGATGCTAAGGTATCTTCGATGGCCCAACTCCTCGAGTCGCTCGAGCAGGCTGCAGACGGTGTCTCTACTGAGACGAATACGACCAACGGTCTCGAGATGAGCAACGACGCGGCACGTGAAGAATTCCAGAAGCTCGCAGCGGGATTCAACATGCGTGAACTAGTCGCAGGCGCCGCAGAGGCGAAGCCCAGCAAACCCGCTGTTTCGAGTTCTCCAACCAAGAAATCCAACACGGTGGTCACGAAGATCAGCAAGAAAGCAAAGCCTGTGGATAGTGATAGTGAGGAAGAGAGCGTTGTTATTCAGAGCGAATTCAACGGCAGCGCCGCTCCAGTCGACGCTCAAGCGTCGGTTGCCTCAAAGCCCCAACCGACGAAGAAGAAACCCACGAAGAAGGCATCTAAGAAGGCGGCTCTGTCTAGCGATTCGGACGAAGAGGTCGACCTCAGTGCTGCCGTCAAGCGGAAGGGTGGAAAGAAATGAGCGACATACTCGTACAGGTAAAACTATGTTCGATAATCTAGATTTGCATCCCTCCGCGATATAGCGGTGGTTTCGATATGTGCGACGCGAAACGACGTGTGGCTCTTATTTTGGTGTAGGCTCCCAGACCAAGCACCCCGAAGATGGATTAGACGGGGATGTTATACTACGTAGTAGGAGGGAGGCGCCATTGTCCCCGCGATGAGTGGAGTATCCGATGCAAGCGGCTCCCACAAACGTGTCCAGGTGTGCATCCGTGTGCGGCCCCCGCAATCGAAGGCCGAGTCACGAAACTCAGACAGTGTCGCGGTCAATCGGCAAGAGAGAACAATCAGTGTGATCACAAACTCTGCAAATGGATCAGGCACATGCTTCCACTTCGATCAGGTGCTAGACCTAGACACGGATCAAGCTGGGGTGTACCAGGCAGCCGCCTCGGAGATTGTCGACTCAGTCTTGAACGGCTACAACGGTACGATCATGGCCTACGGTCAGACCGGCGCCGGAAAAACCTACACGATGTCGGGAGGGAAGCGGCACTTTGACGACCGCGGAATCTGTGCACGGGCTATCTCAAGTATCTTCCAGCATATACAACGTGACGCCGACCACTCGTTCGTCGTGCGCGTCTCGTACATCGAAGTCTACAACGAAAATCTGTATGATTTGCTCACTTTCAACGAAAATCAACACAGCAACAACGGCACACCCAACAACCGGGAAGATCTCGTGATCCAAGAAAACGACAAGGGTCAAACGTTCGTTCGGGGTCTTGCTCGACCCGTCGTGAAGACCGAGGAAGACGCGTTCGATCTGCTGTTCCAAGGAGAGACCAACCGAACCATTGCCGAGCATTGCCTGAACGCGTCCTCGACTCGATCCCATTGCATCTTCACCGTGTATGTCGAGCGCCAGCCGAACCCTGACGCCAATGCGAACATCGAAGATCCATCGGCGTCGGTCGCTGTGTTTAGCAAACTCCACCTCGTGGATCTCGCAGGCTCGGAGCGAATGAAGAAGACAAACGTGAGTGGCGTCATGCTCAAAGAAGCCTCTCATATTAACAAGTCGCTAACGTTTCTTGAACAAGTCGTCATCGCATTGGGAGACAAGAAACGGTCTCATATCCCATATCGACAAACTCCGCTGACTAACTTACTGAAGGATTCACTCGGCGGCAACTGCAGAACAATGCTCGTCGCTTGTGTGTGGCCAGAGGATTCCCACAACGACCAAACACTCGCCACACTGAAGTTTGCCACGCGCATGATGCGCGTTAAAACCTCCGCAATTGTGAATGTCGCCAGTAATGGTAGTGCTGGAGGAAGTGGGGCCGGATCCAAGGAAACTCAGGCGCTACTGCAGAAGTACGTCAGCGAGGTCAAGAGACTACAGGATGAACTTGCACTACACGACACGCTCAGCGGTCGCAGCTGTGTAGACTATGACATCAGGCGGATCACATCAGCTAGCGCACGCGCAGAATACCGTGATCAGCTCCAGCTCTTTATTCAAAATGAGTCGAAGCTTCCACAGATCCAGAATTTGACTCAGATTGAACAACTTTTAAAGGTGTTCAGAGAGCTCTACCTCGATGAAAGCCAAGGTGCAGGCCTAAGAGCGATCACCACAGATCCTCCAGCTGCGCCAACGGCTGTGATATCGAATGAGAGCAGAATGGTGCGGCAGATCCGCGCTTTGAGAGCCGCTTCGCCCTTGCAACATAGCGACACGACCCAGAAGCTCCCAGTCCTTGCTCACTCACAAACTCTCGCGACTGTCAAGCACCACATGGGACCTGAGGCAGATGATGACGGTGGCGTTGAAGCAAACTATCGGTTGCCTCGATTGCAGCCAACAGGCTCAAAGACGCCAATGTTGATCACGCCGGATCATCATCTGAGCGATAAGGAACTCTTTGACAAGTTCAAGTTACTGAACGATCCCAAGCCCGAATCACTTCTGGATTTGGACGTTGCCAAACAGAACCTGCGCATTGCAAAATCGCAGATGTCGACTCTTGGACTTGAGGTAAACAAGATCAAACTGTACGTTGCGCTGTGTGATATCGAGTTCCCACTGGATCACTGTCAATCTTATTAACTCCTGATCCTGCTGATCCAAACAGAAATATTGATGGCTACACGACAAAACTACAGGAAACAACAACCTCCACCCCATACAACCTCACTATCGACAACGGAGATGGCGACAGGCTAGTTACGACGGACCCGTCCACTGAGTTTCTTGTACTGCAGCTACGCGATGCCAAGAAGCAGTATCGTGAGGTGTTCGAGCGGTTTCAGGAGAAGAAGGCCGAGGTCAAATACCTTCTCAAGATCAAGGAGCAGATGCTGCAACGTGTCACGCGCGAGTTCGAGGCGTGGAAAGAGGAAGCAATCGCGCGAGTCACCATGCCGACCGTTGAGTAGGTGGTCACTTGCTTCTGGGTGTCGGCATTGACGAGCATGCGGCGGAAACCATCTTCAAATCAGCTATCAGCAGCGACACCGCTTAGTCTGCAACAGTGACGCAAGCGGCGCGGTGTGGAAGCGAGATTGACCCGCCTTTGAGCCTGCGACAATCGCATTCGATAGAAATCATCTCTTTGGTGTCAAGTTGGACTCGCGTTCGTCTGAGACAAGGAGGATCCACTGTAACGCGTGAGTGACAACATCCCGTGTCTGGCCGACCTGGCACGACTAAGAACACGTCGGGTGGAAGTGTTGCACCGTGGTGGCCTGGCTGCTCAAAAAATCCTCCGGCCCAGATCCGCTGGCGTGCTGCGTCCCGTGCGTGCGTGGATATGCAGAAAGACACGCAACCCGAGAGGGGCGAGCAAGGACTCAATGACTGGCTGGGCGGCCTCCATGGCCGCAGAAGATCTCCACGAGCACCTCCTCGTTGAAGATTCCAGTCTCCCCGCTCGCGTGTTTCTAGCCCCGCAGGCAGTCCCCTCGCCATGGAGGAGAGGACCTCTTCGAGTTTCACGTACTGTACGAAGACGTCTGCACGTGATTACCGTACCGCAAGTCGTGTGTAGCTTCACGGTGTGAACGCTTGGACGGCGCAGTCATCGCTGTCCGTGTGAGAAACGGAAAGTGCGCTCGCTGATGAACAGAATGGGTCTCATGCCGAAAAGATACCGCGTTTGAAAACGTTTACGCGCACCGAGGCGACGTGGCCGGTCGTGTCACGCGTGTCATCGGCGTCGAATGAGGCCAGTCGCTGGACCTCCACAGGCCGCATGCGACAACCGAGCGTGGGGCTGCGATGTTCAAAGCGGACAGGAGGTCCATCTCTACCGCGCCATGTCCAAACTGATCCCGTCAATGGAGACAGAATATGCTATCACAGAGGTCTCCTTGAACCACGGCAGGCAACAATCCTCTTTGTAAAGTGGCTACATATCGAAAGAAACAGGTTGAGGTCCTTGACGCGCACCTTTGCGACCGTAACACACGAGCTTGGCTGCTTGAGCGTCAATCCCCCTCTCGGGTCCCAACGAACCACCTGTACCGTACGGTACTGGGTCGAGATGGACCTTCTCCGGAGACCTGTGCGTTGAGCATCGTGTATGGAGCCATTCGATACTGAATTTGGAACAACCCATGCCAGCTCTCCAAGCGCCTTGCTCGCCGCGATTGAGAGGGCAGTTTCATCGGGAGGTGCGTCGTTTGCGTCGTGAAACGCGGGAGCTCGAGCCTCGGCCTTTCGACGGGTCATCAGAAGCGAGTTCCCACTTTGGATCCAAGCAAAGAAGAGATAAATAAATAAACCGATCCGAACGTTACACCTCAAACACGGAGCCACAGAGCCATTCTCCAGAGCCGTAAAGTTGAGTCCTCAGAGCCCTGACCACAACCACCTAACAAACGCCCTAATCCCCACTCCAAAATGTGGCGCATTGTCTTTGTGCACCTGGCTTGGGACGCATCACATTAATATCAGTACAATCAGTGTTCAAACGGGTGAAATAAACTATGATAGGATGGTGCGAGCAGCTCATTAGCAAAACAAGGTGTGTAAACTACTCCCGCCATCTTTTTTTTTTTTTAACAAGCGAACGACCAACATTCTGTCTCGGCAACCGGAGACCACCGTCCGTGCGGCTCGTATCTTTGTCGCCACGGCACTGAACCTCTGGTGCCCGACTTGGGGGCATGGCCACGCACACACACCGCCCACTCGGGGCTGTCGCCTATTACCGGTCTCAGCTCCTTTTCCGGAGAGCTGCACGGCACGCCGCCAGCCAATTTTTTCTCTCTCCTCCGAGTGATACGGCTCATTCCTCATCTCACCCGCGGCGGCGCCCACGACGACGACGACCCCGCCCCTCCCGCAACATTGCCATGGCCATGCAGCTGCTCCCGTCGTTCCAGTCGTTCCTCGCGTCCGCGCGGCTCTCGCCGCCATCGCCCATCGTCTATAGACACAAGCCGCTGGGCCGCACGGCCGAGCTGCCGGACGATGCTACCCGCCACCACCACCCGGCGGCGCGCATGTTCCAGCTCGCGTCACTCACGGCGCGCGAGTACGAGCGCGCGATGCGCTCGCCCGACAGCTCGTCCGTCGGCTCGTCGTCGCCCACGGCCTCGGACGTGAGCTCAGACGAAGAGAGCCGATTCGTACGCACGCCGTCCACGACGTCGTCGCTGCCGCGCGCGGCAGTGGCCAAATGCACCAAGAAGAAGTACCTCAAGGAGAAGCAGCGCTGTGAGATCGTGCGCCGCGTGCGCGCCGGCGAGAAGCAGGCGCACCTTGCCAAGGAGTTTGGCGTCTCGCGGGCAGCAGTGTGCTACCTGCTCAAACACCAGACCGAAATCCTCAGCCGATGCGGCGACGACGGCTATCTGTACACAAGCAAATCGCAGGCCGTTTAGAGGAGATCACTGTGCGTGAGTGAGGAGAGACGATAGGAGTGCGAGTAGGAGAGACACAGCCCAGTATTTATGATGTAAGGTGACGTGAAAGCCTTGGTGACCCCCCACACTCTCTCGTGTTGCCTTGCTGATCCATTGGGGCGTCATGGCAAGTTCACGCCGAATGCCTGTGGTTCATGTACTCGTGGTATTACACGAAGCCACAGTCACTTAACTGGCATCGCATCTACCCGAAGATGCGATCGAGCCCCGCAACAGAAGCAAAGGGTTTGTTTGAAACACGCCACGGCGTCGAGCACAAGGATAGCTCGATCGATCCACACAACGGAAATGGGAATTCTCAGCACGTCATATTCCTGGCTATAGATAACTTGAACACACATAGACACGGATGCCTTCCTCTTCCTGGAGAGAAGGAAAGCTCTAGAACACTTCGGCGAAAGAGCCTGCTGGTGTGCGTAGTTCACGCGGACGTGTCCATCGCGGACGAGTCCATGGCGGCCGCCGTGGCCGCGGCTCGCTGGAGACAGCAGTTGGCGTGCATCGTGAGGACGCGGTGCATGATCTCCGAGTGGTGCTTGAGCAGGTACGACACGGCCGCTCGCGTGACGCCATAGTCGCGCGCGACATGGGCCTGCTTCTCGCCCGACAGCACGCGGCACACGATCTCGTAGCGCTGCTGCTCGGTCAGGTACTTTTTCTTGGTCGCGTACGCTCTCCGTGGCGGCTTGCTCGGCTCTCCGCAGGGCTCGTCGCTCACGGAAGACGGCGAGCCGGGCCGCTCATTCTCGCTCAGCACCATCGCCTGGTCGTCCGAGTCGTCACATGAACACGACGACGACGAGTCGCAGGTCGTTGATGCCGAGGTCGCGTCGTCGGACGGCGACGCGGCCGCCCAAAAGAGACCGTCCTGTGGTCCGCCGACTGGAGACGATGTGCTCGCGTGGCGGTGGAGATCGACGAGCACGTACGGGTGAGCGACCACGTCGGCGTCGGCGCAGCTCGAGCAGCGCTCGGGCAAATTGAGCACGCGCAGCGCCACCTTGGTGCTCTCGACGAAGCTCTGGAACGCCGGCAGCTCGGGCGGTAGTGGCGTCATGGGTCG
>JAADVT010000557.1:0-21564 GCA_023335895.1 Pythium rishiriense
ACAAGAATGCCTGTAAGTCGATGCACACCCGACAATGCTCACGAATTTGGATCTGAGAGTACGAGTAGTTTTGGATCTCAGGTGCCATGCTCTTGAAGAAGTTCCGGACGTGAAGCAGCACGAGCCACGGCTGTGCATCAGCCAGGCGTGATTCCACGAACGCGACAACAGCTGGAGCCACACTAAAGGTGAGTTCGCGAACGTCCTTCACAGACACTGCTTGGATTAAGCGTTGAGGGGACGAGCGATACAAAACTTTGAGTAATTCATCGAAGTCGCTCGAGCCGGGGGAAAGCCACTGATGAGAAAGAAACCCACCATCCATGATTGCCCGAGTCCATGGATACTGGGAAAGCAATGCGTCGCACAACTTGTCGACTCTCTCGAAGCGCTCGTGAGGATCAACGACAGACACAAGCAGATTAACGCGACCACACAATCTTCGGTTCGAGACGAGTAGTTGGATTACCGTTTCCTCGCAAGTATCCCACCCAAAGTGCTGAACGGCATCACGTAGGGCTCCGCTTTTATCGCAATGACATAGATCCAGAGAAAGTAGGACATCAATGAAGAGTCCACGATCGTCGAGATTAACGAGCAGGTTGACGAAGTCAGGAAACCCGTGAGACGGCGAAGGATCTGCACTCCACTTAGGGCGGTTCGAAACAACTCGCCTAGCGTACCGCAACGCACACTCTCGCGAGTCACTCAACATTTCACGGAGTATCATAACAGCTTCTGGGATCGGCACACTTGCGAGTTGGGCTGCTTCGACGGATACCGGTTGGACGACAAGCGCGTACGTTTGCTGTGTTTCGCACTTCACGAGACTAAGTGGATCACCGTATAAATGCCCAGCAATACCGATATCGACGATGTCAATACCCTCATAGTCGTGCCTTGAAGTAAAAGTGAATTGCTCCACTCGCCCAAACGGGGCGACGTCACAGTGCCGGTTCACATAGAGAGGAGCCATCCCAATAGGTCCTGGCTTGTGATATTTCCTCCATGGAGCTTTGAGGGTCACATGTACGCTCCTCTCCCTGGTGATTTCGTCTTCATTCCAATCACGAGGTTTCGCACGCTCTCTTTTGTGTCGTGTGCACAACACTCGAGCGAGGTACAGCACGTACTTCCCACAGCTCTTGCTACAGAAAGTAGCGAGGCTGTCGGCAATCGCCTGGTCATCGTGCTTCAGGTCTTCAAATGTTTTCTTGTTGGCTTCATATCGTTCACCTTCTAGAATATAGATGAAGTTGCGATCGCATGCAAATTCACTCACTGCCTTCCACACGTCGGCACTAATCTTGAGGCGTTTTCTAAGTGAGTCTGGGACTACTTGAAAGTACTTGGAAAGCGCTGACTCCACGCAGCATTGTGCTGTGTGCGGTCCCTTGAATAGGTTTACTTCGTTGGCAGTGGTCACAACATCGAAGATAAGAGAGAGCGCTGAGCCATCATCCACTCTGGGTGGGCTACGAACTTCCAATGATCGTAGACAGCAGCGTAGGAGATTAAGTACGGGTGGTCATAGCGGCCCGGTAGCCAGCTTAATACCCCGTCAACACCATCGTCGTCATCATAGTCTTGCGCGCCGTTGTCTTCGTGTATTTCACCTTTGGGTGTGTCTTCGGGGCGAGAGAACTCAACCTCACCACCCGCAAACGTCCCAGGCAGCACCACCACAAACGTCCCAAAAGCACCTCTAGCTCTCGGTAACGTCGTCTCGTCTCCATCTCCATCCTGGACCAACAAACGCGCACCCGTCTCCGCCAACACCATCTTCCGCAGCGACAGCTCCACGTCTTCGTGGTCCAAAATACCAAACTCCACGCGGATCCGCGCGAGCTGCGCGTCCAAGAAATCCTGCCACTCTGGGTTCCGCGACTCGACCGCTTCGCCACGTACATCCCACGCGACGTCTTTACCCTCGTGGCGCTGCGAGACCACACCACGCGTCTTGATTTTCGTGGCGTCGTGTGGCTGAATGGGCAGTGAGAGTTCGTGTTCCTCGTCACCCTTGAACGCCATGGCGGGCATGGGAGAAACTCGATTTTTGGCCGACGATCCATGTGTGGCCCACACGGGTGACGCCCTCCAGCGCGCGCTCCACGCGGCGCAGCGACGCCGACGGTGGCGCGTCGCCAAGAGATCCCATGGCCATTGACTCCGCTTGAACCGGAAGCCAAAACAAAAACAAAAAAGCGCGGGAATCCAGCCACGGGTGCTTTTGAAATTTCCGGAATATCGTCACTATTTCCATAGAAATACAAAACTAGGCTTTGTTGGGACTACAAATTTCAATTTACCATTTGCTTGTAGCTACTACCGTGGCAACTCGCCCGTGCCGGCCGTGGGGCCCGCACGGCTGCTCAGCGCGCGCCGCACTTGCTCCGTGCGGCTCACAGTGCGCCGAAGTTGCCGGAAAAACCCGACGGGCGGCGCGCTCGAGAGCGGGTACACCTCGTCGGCGTCAATGTTCTTGGCCAGCTTGAAGCACCGCGTGCAGTGCTCCTCCTCCAACTCACGCCGCGTGACGATGCCCCGCACATTGTTGTGGCGGTTCACGACCACGAGGTGGCGGAGTCCGGCACTGCGGAACAGTCGGTATGCGCGGTCAAAGGGCGCCTCCTCTTGGATCAGGTACGGGGTCTGGTTGATGTAGGGCGTGAGGTCCACCCAGAGCGCGCGGTCCTCTTCCGACAGCGTGTACACATCTCCGACTTCTGACACATCGACCGGGTCGAGTTTCGAGCCCTGGAACGGGATTGGTGTCGGATACCGCGGATAATGCGCCTCCATATCACGATAGGAGAGGCAATAATTACTGGCCGAGTCTGAGCCGTCCAGCAAGGTCACGTCGAGCAACTTGTCCTCTGGACGCGGCGTGTCTTCGCCAGTCGAGGTGGATGAAAACGACGTCGACCGCATGCTTTGTAAATGCTTCTTGGAGCGACCCGAGCTGTCTGGTACGTACGCATCAGGGTGCGGCTGCCGACTGAATGGTTTGGGCTTGGTGGCACTGAGGTCGCGATGGCTCAGCAAGACGTTCAATTGTTTCCGCATGATCAGCCCGGCGAAGAATTTGTTGCCAAATGTCGGGTCTTCGACGATTACGGGAAATGCGTTGTGTTTCGTGCTCACGAGCAGATCGAAGATCACGCCAGCGCGCTCGACCGTGCGCAGCGTCTTCGGGTTAGGAGTCATAATGTGCTTGACTCGTAAGAATGACCCGCGTAGCGACGGCATCCAGTCTAGAAATGGTGCATGGCGTAAATGGATGTGAATGTCGTAAACACCCTCATTGAAGTAATTGCCGACCCAACGCGCGAAGAACAGTGTTAGGATCAGCGGCAGGCCGTACTCGATGTTGCCCGTGCACTCAAGGATAATAACCGTGAGTGAGATGGTCATACGCGTGACGCCGCCCAACATCGCGGCGCTACCGATGAGTCCGTATGTGCGCGGGTCCACGGTCTTTGCGTGGCCCATAACCGTGAAGTAGTTGATCACACGGGTCCACAGACGACCGTACGCAGCACCAATGAGCAGGCTCGGCACAAAGAGGCCACTGGGTACTTTAATGCCGTACGTCAGACACGCCAGCAGCGTCATGACGACCCAGAACACGACCAGATTGCGGACGTCAAAGCTGTTGGCCGGTGCGTGGAAGAGATGTTTAATCGCGACTTCGCCACTTGCGAGCATGAGCGACGCGAGATCATTGTACTGGCCCTCGGGGCAGTAAAACTGGATGAGCTCCTTCTTGTACGGATACTCGGCCGTGTCGTCCGCGCGGAAGCAGTCCATGCCGGGCAAGTCAACGTCTGTACAACTCTCACAAATACACGCCGTGCCGTTGCGGCGCAGAGTCTCCATGGCGAACGAAAACACATTATTCTTGGTCATGCCTGGCTGCATGAGATGCGTGAGGTCTTCTTTGACCGACGGGAGCGGGTGGCACTTGCCGAGCAAGAACGGGATCGAAAACGCGGCCGCCGAGACGAGCACCGACATAAGCAGCGCCTCGACCCACGCGACACCACGGTTGCGCACCCAACGGGATCTCAGCATCGCGAGCTTCGTGTTGAGACCGTTGAACAGTGCGCCTTGCAGCCCGCCGCCGATGCCCATGAGGATGAAAAGCGGCACTTCCCACACCTGGTACGATGTCGACGCGAACGGGCCAAAAGTGAAGGTACCCGTGTGACTTCCGAGCGTTCCCCACGAGAGATTGTCGTTCATACCCGACAAGAAGAACGCAAGCGTGAACGTGCCCGCCATGGCACAAAATGACGTGCGCCACGTGAGCGTCTGGTTCCAGAACGACGCGCCTTCTTCCAGCACGAAAAGCACGCCACCAATCGGTGCTCCGAACGCCGTGGCCACCCCCGCGGCAGCACCACACGCGACAAAATCTCGTTTCTCTCGGTCGTTGCGGAAACCCGCAAAATACGTAAAACTAGAAATAGTGGACGGGCCGCAACGTAATTATCACACGCAGTGAGAATGCGGATTCCAACGATATGGTACGCACCTGGTGTCATAACTGAGCGTGGAGGACTTGCCCTGAGAGAGTCCCGCAGCGACGATGGACCCACTATCGAACACACGATCTGCGTCAGAGATCCCACTGCGTCCCAAGAGTTCTCTCTACCCGAGCGTACCTGTGAATCATGGGACCTTCCTTTCCGACGGGAAGCCCGCCGGCGACGGAGCAGATCGTTCCGACAACCTTGGTCACAAGCGTGCGCATGCGTAGCAGCCGCGGGATCTTCATCCCATTGAGCGTCGTCTTGACCTCGGAGATGCCCGACCCGGCGGCGACCGGCTCCATGAAGCACGTGAGCGTCGCGGCGATGGCGACGAGCATGAGGTTAAAGCCCACGATGACCCAAAAAGTGGTTCCGAAAAGCACGTGCTTGGACAATTCGTGGTTGATCGTCTCCTTGAGCAAGTGCAGCTTGATCGAGTGGAGGAGCGTTGTGCAGTACAGCAAGAAGACGGCGACAAGCGAGGTCACGATGCCCACGAGCAGCGTGAGGAACCAGCGCACGTAGATCATACGCGTGCGCTCCTGACCGTCGCGGTACCGGTAGCCCATACCCGACTTGTTCACGACGCTCTCAAACAAATCTATTCCACACAACCGTGTGAGTTCTTTTCGCCGTAGTCGTGCGCACAAAGAAGACCACCGAGACACAAACCATAGTCGAGGCTCTCGAGGTCGGCGCCACGCCAATTGAGACCGCTCGAGTCGCCCATCGTGGCTACGTCGGCCACGCCCCAGTAGTGGAAATGTGTGTGTCTTCTCGGGCGGAACGCGTCGATGGAGTCGGCGGCTTTCTCGCCCTGCGGCTTCTCTCGAACTGCCGAGTGCAAGCTGAACGTCTGAAGAGCCGACCGAGATCTATGACGGCGACCTCGGTTTTAGCGAATCACTGAGACGGTGGAGCTGCTCGTTGGCCAATCACAGGACGGGTTGCACGCCAGGCAGCGTCACCCCTTACTAGGCGATATGCGATAGAAGAGGTTTTGGAGACGGAGTGGCGTGTTGTGCTGGTCCCGCTTCAACCTCCGAGGGAAAAGCAAGCGATGTGACGTTGCAGTGGACCAGCACGGATGGAGGATGCCGTTTCTCAGGGGTGAATGGGTTTGTGTGTGTGTCATATTGGTGGTGTGGTTGCATCCTACGGGAAAACGACCCGCGCTCGGGCGAGTCTCGCTCACTTCTTCTTCTCTTCGGTCACGACGATCTGGTCCTCGGAGATGCCAAACATCTTGGGCAGCACCTCGAGCAGCTCCGTGACGCAGTCGCCCTGGAGCTGGATCTGCTGCTTGCCCGTGTCGCTCGCCGACAGCGACGAGCTACACGCAAAGCGCTTGCCGAGGTTCTTGGCCGTGTCCTTCATGTTGATCCCTTCAATGTCGTCGAGTCCCGTGATGAACGTCAAGCGCTTCTTACCCTTGCGCGCACTCTTGGAGACCGTGACGACCACGTCCTCGAGACTCATGCCCTCGGTCTTCTTGGACTTCTTCTTCTTGACCTGCTTGCCGCCGACCTCGAGCGTCACGCCCTCAACGCCCTCGGCGATCTGGCGCTCGGCCTCGAGGTACTCGGCGACCGTGCGCTGGTACTTTTGAAGGAAGAGGTTCGGGTAGTGCTCCGCGAGCCACGGCTTGGCCTCCTGGAACATCGGGCCATACTCGCAGTACTCGGCCGGCAGCGTGTCGATCGGGCAGTACACGACCTTCTTCATCTTCGGCACACCGTCCTCTTCCTCCTCCTCCTCTTCCTCTCCTTCCTCGTCATCGTCGTCTTCCTCGTCCTCCGCGACAGCCTTCATGGGCTTCTCGTCTTCTTCCTCATCGTCGTCCTCGTCCTCCGAGTCATCGGGCTCCGGGCCGTACTTCTTGACGAGCGCGTTAAAGAGCGCGGCTTCCTTGCCGCGGTACTTGGCCAGCACGGTAGGCACCTCGGCGACCTTGTCCGGGTTGTACTTCTGGTAGAACGCCAACAGGCGCGCGTGGTTGAAGTCCTTGATCACCTGCGACTCCTGCACCACCGCGGCGGGTGCTGGCGGCGCTGCCTTCGCCTTGGTGGCGGCGGCCTTGGGCGACGGCAGCACCTCGTCGGCGCTGGGTTCCGGACCGTACTTCTTCACGAGCGACTTGAACAGCGTGGCCTCCTTGCCGCGGAAGCGCTCGAGCACGCCGTCGATCTCGTCGATCTTGTCGGGGTTGTACTTCTTGTAGAAGCGCACGAGGCGTTCGCGGTCGGCCATGACGGATGCTGCTTCTGGAAAAGGTTCGGGATCTCCAGCCAAACTGGGCGAGCAGCTCCGCTCGTCAAAACCTTCGTTATGGCATGTGAGCTATTGTTCAACACAGGTTCATAGTTGAAGAGCCATGGTTATTGGCTATAAATGCTACAAAAGTGAACTGAGATTGGTTATAAATGAAGAGCTCCAAATGAAGAGGGAGGGAAGTGTATCTCGTCCATTGTGAACAAGGGATCAACAACACACCGCATCGAAAATGAGCCACGAGGACATTCTGGACAACATGTCGCTCTCGGACGACGAGATGCTCGACAGTCTCGCGGACGACATGCTGCTGGAAATGGAGAACGAGATCGCGCACGGAGAGGAAGTGACTGAGACGATTAACCCCGTGCGTCGCGCGGCGCCCGCTGCGGGTCCGCCGGCTATGCCTATGGGCTTCCCGTTCGGCGCGCCGCCGCGTGGCGGAGGCGGTGGCGGCATGCCCGATCTCAGCCAGATGATGTCGCAGATGATGCCCATGATGTCGCAGATGTTTGGTGGCGCTGGCGGCGCCGGGATGCGCGGCGCAGGTGGTGCGGCGCTGCAGCAGCAAAAGCTCTCGTGGGACGAGCTCGTCAAGCAGCACGTGCCCAAGAACGAACAGGACGAGTGGCTCGCGACGATCCGCAAAGACGAGAAGACGCAGCGCGACAATGTGGCCAGTAAGGTGTACGGCAAGCCGCCGAGCCGCTCGTACCACGGCCACGCCAAGCCGCTGCCGAACGTGTACATGGAGAGCGACACGCTGCTCGCGAGCCTGCTCAACGAGGCCGTGCGCGCGAAAAAGGCCGAACACAACGCCACGTGGAGCCAGTACCACGACAACATCGTCTCGCAGCTCACGCAGTCCGGGCTCGCCGGCGTGTTCGCGCGTGAGCTCAAGCAGCAGCTGCGTCGACGGGTCGAGAACGATCCGGATTACGCTGCCGCACGCAAGGAGGACCCCACGCGCTTCTCCAACATCGCCAAGGCCCTGGAAGTGTAGAGTGAGAGTATGAATGAAACAGTACAAGCTTCGGTATTGAATTACTTTGCGTGTGTGGATCGCGTCGTCTCGAGGATCGCCTTGAGTTTCGCAACCTGGAGGGTCTTTTGCTGGATGCGCTCGAGAAGTTTGGCTTCCTCGTCTTCCATGTGGCGCATGCGGTTCATGACGACATGTTCGAGCTCGGCGATTTGTTCTTCCAACGTTAGCGCCATCTCGGGCTTGGACGCGCGCAGTCGACGCGCACGGCGCATCCTCGCGTACAGGTGTTGCACGCGTGAGTCGTGGCCACAATCAGCGCCGCCTCTGCTGAGCGTCCAGGCCGATTGGATAAGCTGTGCAGCATTTTCTTGCGTGGCCTGCTCCCAACTGTCTAGGTCGAGGAGATACTTGACTTTACGCTCGCGTGGCGAAAGCTCCAGGACTCCAAAGAACAGTGACTGCACGAGCGCAATGAGCAAGATGCCGCCGGACATCGCGCTGATGATCGTGAAGGCGCGCCCGAGGTATGTAACCGGATAATAGTCGCCGAAGCCTGTTGCAGTCTACAATACATTGAAGCAAGAACGCAAAGGTTGGTGAGTCTACGTATCGTGTGCCTCCCTTGGAATGTGAGGCAATGTACCATGGTGACTGCGGCGAGCCAGACTGCCTTCCAGTAGTTGGCGAACGCGGCCTGCACGGGGTGCTCGAGAATGCGGATGATCGCGGCCGTGAAGAACGTGTTGAGCAGCGTGAGCGGTATCAGTAGCAGCAGTGGGCGGATCTTGAAGAGCGCCTTGAAGTGGAAGAACGGCCGCATCGCGTTGATCTCGTTGAGTGAGCCAACAAATGCGACCCACTGCGAGTACAACGACGACGCGCTGCGCAAGTAGCGCGCGAATAAGTACAGCCGCACGATCATGAACACGCCGAGCGCCTCCACAGGGTACGAGTACAGGAGGTAACACCCGTCGCCTTGCTGCACGAGATCGTAGCTCGCATGGGTCGGGCACTCTGTGGTTCGGGTCTGCGGCGATAGTGAGCTGTGGAACTGACGCATTGGGATGCGACCGTGTACACCTGGTGGGATGTGGAACCCACAGAGCACGAGCTCCAGTAAGATCAGCGGGTACTGAGCTACGAAACATTTGGTTGCCTGGGGTACAGCGTTCTGTAGCTTGAGGATCTCTGTTCGGGTCGCATATTGGACGAGTAGCAGCCCCAGCAGGATCGCGGTCGTGGCCGTCGTGGCCCACTTGAGCGCAAGCAACCCGGTCTCGCGCCCCCAGGTTGGCGAGGACGATGACGTGTCTGTGTCCGTGTTCATGAGCAGTTCGTTCTGCGCGAGCATCAAGAGCACGCCCGAGAAGCCCAGCACACAAGCACTGAGCTCGCAGTAGCGGCGACGCGCGTAGAGCTACAAACAGAAACGGCGTCTCAGAGTCGCACCCACACGCAAGGCAAGTCCAATACATCTACGATGAAAGACGAGACCTTGCGCAGCTGCTTCACATACTCGAACTGGGACGACCGCGCCGAGCTCCGCGGCGACGCATGGAGCTGCTGGCGTTCGACGTCCCTCGCCATGTTGAGCAGATCTGGACGCCTGATTCATGGGTGGCTTCACAACGCTCTAGTGGTACACTGTACCAATGTAGAGTACCATATAGATGGTACACTGTACCAATGTAGAGTACCATATAGATGGTACCTAGTATATGGTACGTACTGGAGCTCTTCATCTCCGAAGCAACGACGTGGCAAAGCACGCCACGAGCTCCGAAAGCACGAGCAAAGGAATCCCCATCTTCCGCTCTCCTACGCGACTTCGACCGGCCCTCTACCAAGATGCTCAAGTACCAGAAGTGGCTGACGTCGTTCGTGGCGGCGCTGGCGCTGTGGGTGCTGCTAATCCAGTACGTTTCCTCGAGCGTCGCCGACGCGCGCGTGCTCCAGGTCGTGTACGTGCTGCCGATGTACGCGCTCGTGACGTTCGGCGCATACTCACTCGCGGTGATCGCGATGTCGGTCATGTCCGTCACGGACTGTCCCGAGGCCGCGAAGGAGCTCGACCGCCAAGTAATTGAAGCCAAGGAGGACCTGCGCAAGAAGGGACTCGAGATCTGAGCCAAGAAACCAGGTAAATAGAGAATGGGACGCAACGTTTGTGAGTTTGAACACCATGCTGTCTTTTCGAGCATATCGTACGGCAATCCAAGTCTGTGGTTAGTATGCAGGACTCGTGGTTATGTATTGCGTGCTGTGGAACGAGAGAAACACAGAAAGCTTCTCTCTATGCTTCATCGACGTTTCGCGACATGCTTGGGACACCTTGACGCAGTACCTACGAACACGCATGAAGGTTGGATAAAACGACCACAACGGTGTCTTGAAGCGTGGGAGACTGCTCCCCCCGTCCCAGAGACCAGAACCTTCACAAAATCGTGGCATTTCGGAATTGACCACGCGCAGGAACAAACTCGACCACACCAAGTGCTATGGAGCAGCTCCACAAAACCACGAGCGGTTCATCTGAACCCCACTCGCCGCCTCACAATCCAGAGGGAGTATGTCAGGTCGAAGGATCCCAAGACAAGGCTGAGAAGGAGACGTCGTCAATGAAGGCTGGACGTGAGAAACAAGAGGAGAAACATGATTATCTTGGTGGGTGCTGTTCAATAGACGGTCAGGTCGATTGTGGTTTGTCAGGAAAGATTGACATATTCTGATGTATTAGCTCGTATCCGCGAGAGCCACGAAGACCTTGGTGATCTGCGGGAAGAGAATCTGGCCGAGTACACGAGTCTACTGGTGGCTTACATGCGTGCTATCGAAACCGAGCGCGACGATGCGATCATTCACGACCCGTATGCGCAGCTGCTCGCAGGCGATGCCGGTGCTACGTTTCTCCAGCTCTTCTCCAAGTGGTCGCCAAACATGAACACAATGAGCGATTTCACTGCCTTGCGCACACGCAACATCGACGAGGCCCTCATGGGCCGCCACGAATCGATTCAACAAGTCGTCATTTTGGGGGCTGGGCTGGACAGTCGCGCGTACCGTATGAAGACACTCTCGGATTGCCTCGTGATCGAGATTGATGCATCCGCAAGCATGATGATGCGCAAGGAGAAGCTGCTACAAGAGGCCGGTGCACGCGTACTGGCGAAGACGCACCACGTGGTCATCGCCGACTTGGAGCAGGACTCGTGGCAGACAAAGCTTGTCGAGACCGGGTTCAACCCACAGGCGCCGACTTTCTGGCTTTTGGAAGGATTGCTCTACTACATGTCGTATGACAGCAACGTGCGTCTGATCAAGACGCTGGACGCTTTGTCTGCCCCCCAAAGCCAGCTGTGGGCTGATATCAGTGGATTCGGGCTTGTACAGGGGGGCGATGACAACCCTGAGGGTTTCTTCCGGACGCGCGCTTTGAAGTACGGGGAGAACGACCCACAGAAAGGCGTACTGTCGCTTCTCAAGTGGCCGCTCCAAATCCTCGCATCCTTGGAGAAACCGTGTGATCTGTATGGACGTGAGTGGCAGCCATTGACACTGTTTTCGTCCGCGAAGGGTGAGGAAGAGATCGTGCCGTGGTTTTTCGTCGAGGCTTCCAAGACTCAGGCGCATCCGAGTCCTGCTCCGTTGCTTTGAGCAAGTCGAAACAACTCGTGATTGCCCTTGCACAGTGGCGTTGCCTGAACTCTCTCTTCCTGATGCATTTTATTGCGATCAAACGTAACACTTTAGTGTTCACGTCTTCTTGTACGTACGGCGAGGTGGCCTACAGCGCCAGCACAAAGACCCCATATTGGTCGTCGCATGTTGCAGCCTCCGTTTGCCTCTCTATTGTTCCGATCGCCTCTACCACGACAAAGGATCTTTTGCTAAGCGAACAGCAATGTTGCAGCTGTGATGATCGCATCATCGGTTCCTTCAACATCTCAGTATTGAATCCATATCTAACCTGCATGTTCCTTATCTAACGCATGGGTTGATCCCACGGTTTTCACACCCAGATCGAGGTTTTATGAGGTTTTATGCGACTGGATGCCCAGCTTCTATTGGTGGGGGCCAAGCGGCGATCCGTTGCGCCCCAAGGGAAACACATCTCGGACGGCCGCCGCGACGACGCACCCCTCGGCACGCGCCTCCGTCTCCCCCTCCCCCCCCCTTCCTTCCGCTCCCCCCTCGCGTCTGCTCCCCCGTCGCGTCTGCATCTCCCTCGGTCGGGTGCCAGGCTGCGGCTCGTCAACGCATTCTCTCTGGCCATCCAAAGCCGTCTACCGAAATCTCCACTGCACACGAAAACCCCATGGGCGCCGAGTGCTACACGGAGAGCTGCACAGCGTGCGGCAGCGCGGACGTGGTGACCGACTTTGGCGCGGGCGATATCGTCTGTCGCGATTGCGGTATGATCCTCGGTGAGAGAATAGTTGATGACTCGCCCGAATGGAGAAACTTTGCTAACGACGACCGCGGGGGCGACCCCGGTGCGAAATCCAGGGTGGGCGAAGCCGTCGACGCACGCCTTGAAGGGGCGTCGCTGACGACGTTCCTTGTGGACCCCGCCAAGGGCAAGTCGGCGTCGTCGGGTGAGTCCGGCAAGCCTCATCGACGCCCTGCGCTCAAGAACGAGTCGGCCAAGATGCGTCGCATGGAAGACATGATGCGCGGCATCCAAAAGATTGCCGAGGAAATGAACCTGCCCAAGAACATTGTGGAAGTCGCGCTCGATGTGTATGCGGAAGCTGAGAAGAAGGAGATTAGCTTTCGCGGCCCTGAGAAGGAAAGCATGGCAGCTGCGATGGTGTTTATCGCGTGCCGGCAGACCGGCAACTCTCGATCGTTTAAAGAATTCGAAGCCGTGAGTGGTGTTCCGAAGAAGCGCATTGGCAAGTCCTTCATGACACTGTCCAAGACCCTCAAGCTTGAGATGGCCCAGGCTAGCACGGAGGACTACGTTCGACGCTTCTGTTCTCGTCTTGGCCTCTCGCACAAGACCCAGACGATTGCGTACGGCGTTGCTCAGAAGGCCGACTCACTGGGCCTCTCTACAGGAAAGTCACCGATCGCGGTTGCCGCGTCCGTTATTTACCTCGTGGCAGCCTACACAGACTCGAAGCGCTCGTTGCAGGAAATCAGTGACGTGTCGATGATCGGCGAGAAGAACATGAAGGTTGTATGCAAGGAGCTGAACAAGAGTCGCGTCACGTTGTTTGAAGGAGTGCTTCTCACATGAACCAAGACCGCAGTTTCTATTATCGACAGAACCATTCACGCTGTCTGAGTATGAGTCGGCCTTACACGCTTGCCGACTTTGTCTCAGCCCTACCAGCTATCCATCGTGCATTGTCCTCACAACTACGACTCCCCACATAGTGGATGGGGAAGCACACGATCTTACGTATGCGAGGAAACTTCGTAAGTATTTATACAAGCTAGAAAGGAACAACGCAGCAATGCGGTGGGTGTGCCTTGAACGGTAAGTCTCTATGGCTGCTGATAGCTCCATGTCATCTACTTGATTGCGTTCGAGTCGCCATACACCACCATGCTTAGCGGGTGCTCCTGCCCACACAGTACCGATAGAATCCCAAAACAATACAGATAGAGACCAGGGGGATTCACCCACCGGAGTTTTGGAGGTGGAGATCTGTAGAAATCCTTGTGCACATCCTCTTGTGATATCAGCTCATTCATCAATTCTAACCATGACAAGAAATTACTGGAGAGCGACCAAACGCCACAATGTTTTTTGCATTACTCAATCATACAACAGTTGACAGATCTCTATCCATGACGTTCGCGGCTGTCGATGCATTTTCCATACAATGCCGCGATATAGGAACTCTTCGCGGTTATTAATGCGCTTCATGACGATCTCGACGTTTGACTCCAGCTAGTCAGTCATCCAGCGCAAAAAAGTCAGACTACCAGGCTTGTTTCCCCGGTCGAAGGCATAAACCTACCTCTTTTGTGCACGGCTCAGGCAGCAGGATCGACAAACCCAACGTCAACACGCAGCACAGGTATCCACATGCATAGCATGGCGCGCATGGGTAGTAATCCTCAAGGGTCTGGTTGATCACGTCGATGCAGAACTTGAACTCCTTCCGGGAGACTGACAAATTGGCATAGTCCACATGAGCAACCACTTTTCAATCTCGTCGTCATCCTCTCAAGCAACACTCGCTTATGCCATCCAGAGCGTCTGGGAACGCGTCGTCGTACGCCGACGAAAAGCCCGATATCGTCCGGATCCCTGTGGCTTCGAGCCTCGCTAGAACGAGCTGCTTCGGTTCTGCATTCACGAGCAGCTCCTTCGACATGCCCGAGCGCGTATCTTCCCTCTCGTGGCTGATAACCCGGAGCTCCTGAACGAAGCGGTAGTGGCGCCTAATTTTAGAGGGCTGGCTCCAATGCTCAATGGCGATTGGGGCGGATGCATGCGATCCTGCAGCTCGACGTCGCCAGGGCCATGTTCTTCTACACACACGTCGCAGATTTGAGCGATCATTGTGAAAGGTCGCCATGAGGATCCTTCGACAGACCAGACGAGGTGTACTGTGGGCGACCATTTAACACATTATACCATAAAAGGGTATGTTGAGTATAAAGGTTTTCAAATAACGATAGCGACCCTTCTGGGATGTTCTGGAACAGAGTTTCTGTTTCGAACCACCTCACAAATGAGGTTTTAGTGCTGCGGGTAATCGCCCAGGTCGATGCGCGTTGGATGGGACGTTCACGTGATCACGCCCGACGCGTGAGGTTTTTTTGTCCGCCCTGCTCTTCACGGAACTTGTGAGAGTGATGGTCTTTTGGAGTGGCCCCCGTGCCCGAGAGAAGCAAGACAAGGAAGCGTAGGTTCGCAGCTCTCTCCCATCATCAATCATCTTCTCCGCTGTCACGACCGACGCGCCACCCGCACTGCCACGCGCCTCCGTGAACCGCGTCGTGCCGTGATATCCCTTACCCTCCACAAGTCCCTCCACCGCCGCCGGCCACTCGTTTCCGCAGCTCTCTCCGCCATGTCGACCGCTGCTCGCCGCCGCCTCATGCGCGACTTCCGCAAGCTCCAGAATGACCCGCCGTCGGGCGTGTCGGGTGCGCCCATGGACAACAACATCATGCTCTGGCAGGCCGTGATCTTTGGGTGCGTTTGCTGTGTGGACTGGGTCTTGGCGACTCGCGTGTGACGACGAGACTAACCCGTCGATTGGTGGCTGCGGTCTGTATGGGTGGCTCACAGTCCCGATGACACGCCGTGGGAGGGCGGCACCTTCAACCTGACGCTCGAGTTTAGCGAGGACTACCCGAACAAGGCCCCGACTGTCAAGTTCATCACGAAAATGTTCCACCCAAACAGTACGTTGTATGATGCCGAAACCACGCACTGAACGGAGAAAGGATGCTTACCACTGAGTGTTTGGTTGCAGTCTACAACGACGGCCAGATCTGCCTCGACATCCTGCAGAACCAGTGGTCCCCGATCTACGACATCTCTGCCATCTTGACGTCGATCCAGTCGCTGCTTTGTGACCCGAACCCGAACTCGCCCGCAAATTCCGAAGCCGCGCGCTTGTTCCAGGAGAACCGACGCGAGTACAACCGACGCGTGCGCGAGATCGTCGAACAGAGCTGGGTCTCGGTCTCGTAGACGCCGTGTGCCCGCAGAAGTCCCTCGCGTCGCGACATTTTGGTTTCCTTTCTCCCTGCGCTTTGTCACCACCGCCTTCGACATGTGGGCTCCACACGGGGAAACACCGAGTTCTTGTCAAATGCGGCGAAAGTTACATCGATACTTCAGGGAGCAGAGGAGACGTGAAAGAAGATGGAAGCGCCCAGTATTTGCTATGCGGAAAGGGGGCAACGGTCGTGGAGGGCGATAGGTAGTCAGTTGGCCATGGTACATGGAGTATTGAAGATGCGCGATTTACATTGGGGGCGCACGAACGAACACACAATAAAACCTTTGGAATCCGTCGCCTGTTCCGTGTATACTATCTAAGCATGGTGTGCGAACGGCGCCTCCGCAGCCTCGTCCACCGAGTCTAACAGCTTGACCGACTCGACGTTCACGGGGTTGAACTGCGCGAGCGGCTGCGTGCCCGTGCCGAACGACGAGAGCTTGATATCGCAGCCCAGATCGCGCAGCGCCGCGTACGCCTCGTCGCCACAGCCGCGGTACTGTTGCGCCTCCCTCAGCAGCTCTTCCACGTCCTCTTCCAAGATGCGCGCGCGCAGCTCGGGGGCACGCGCGACCATGTTGCGGATCGCGAGGCTAGCCTGGCGGAGCAGCGCCGTGTCGCCCTTGTGGGTGCGCATCGCGAACGCGATCGTTCGCGCGGCGCCGAGGTCGACGATGCGCGAGCTGTTTTCTGGCGAGCGAAGCGCGATCGCCGCCAGTGTCGCGCACGCGTGCTGTTGCATGGATGCGTCGCCGAGATGGGCCCGCATGGCCGCCAGGATCTGTTCGGCACCGCCCGACGTGATGATATACATCTTGATGTCGTCGGCTGCAGCAACGTTGCGGAACACGGTAATGCAGCGCTTCACGACCGCGAGATTGCGCTCATGCTGGAGCATGATCTGGAACAAGAGATCGAGGCCGGCGAGCTCGCAGATCTTCTTGCAGTGTTCTTCGGTAATGGCGAGCTGCTTGAGCACGACGAGCCAGGCCAACAAGAACTCGGGCTGGCCACGGCGCGCTTCGACGACCTCGATGATATACGGGATCAGATCTTTGGCTACGAGCAACTTGATCGTGTCCTGAGCCTGCGAGAACGTGGCCTTCGGGTCGTCGTTGATTGTGACCACGCGCAGCGCCGCGGCGACGGCCTTGGAGAGCATCTCGTCGGTCTTGGCACGCTCCAAGTACAAACACACAGCATCAACGCCGTTCGCCTTGGCGAAGTGCGCCTTGTTAGTCTCGTGCTTGGCACACGCGAAGCGCACAGCGTTCAACAAGCGCGCAACGGTCGTTGTCGAGCGCTGATCCGGTTCTTGCGTCAGTGCGAGTGCTAGTTGCTCCAGCCCAGTCTGGCCCACGAAGTCCTGGTTGTCCGTGTTGTCCACGCACAGAGCCGCCAGCAGCAGACTCGCCTTTTCGACGATAGCGTCGTCCGAGGAGCCCAGACGAGCGACAACCGTGTCGATGGCGTCGTTGCGGCCCGCAATGACTTTCATCTCCGGCGTCTCGTCCACCATCGCAGCCAGTTCGTCGAGCTTCTGTACCACCACGACTGGTTCTGTCGCCGCCTTGAGCACTGCGACGGCGTCTTGAAGCCGCTTGAGCTCGCCCGCCGCCGACCGCGCTGCGTCGGCTCCGTCCGCACCACTCGCCACATCGCCGGCGCCGACGCGCTTGATGATGTTGGAGAGATCGACGCCCTGCGACTCGAACTGCGCGACGGCGTCGCGCGTCGCGTCCTCCAGCGACATATCAAAGTCCTCGATGTTCTCCTTCACGACCTCATCGAACGTCTCCTGCGAGATCTGCTTGGCCTTGGGCGCCTTCTTCATTCCTCCGCCTTCCCGCTTGTCTGTGGAGAGCTCTCTTGGTCGCGCTTTGGCGCGCCAAGAGGCACTTTTTTCGATTGCCGTTTCGAACGTTTCTATATTGGAGTTACGTTTCTAACATGGCTCGCTTTCCCTTCCAGTTCAACTTCTTCCATCCCCATGGCGACGGAGGTGGTGTCGCTGCCGGCCGCGCGAGACGACGCCGACGACGAGCGCATCGTGCAGGCACTTGAGCAGTACGATGAGTACCTCGCGGACCAGCAGCACGCCATCGAGCTGCTCAAGCAGGTGGGGTTACGTGCTCAAGAGCTGTGGATAACGCACACACCTAACCAACATCGTGTCACGGCAGGGTTTCCTCAAGCTCACCATGGCCAAGATGAACCTACCCGCACACGCCGTGGGTGAGCTCTCGTACAAAGACGAATTCGAGTCGGCACTGTACGTGGTCCAGGAGAGCGATGGTACATTATCAACCATCAAAGCCAGTGAACGTAGCACTTTGGGCGGCGAGAACACCTCGTCGGCCTCCACCGTCAAGCGCCGCAAAGATGGGGCTTCCTCGTCAACTGCTACTGAACCAACCGCTGGCGTTAGCAAGCCGGCGCCCGCGGTCTCGTCCTCTGACGCGAAAGAAGAGGACGCTGCGATCATGTGGTTCAGCTCGCTGCCGCCGCCAAACTTGCGGCTCGCCCAAAAGCATTTCCGCAGCGGTACGTGCTGTGTGTGGATGGCAACACCCTGTCGCCTGTCTACCCATCCGTTGACGATTAGCATCTTGTACGTGCCTACAGCGCTCCAGGCCTTGCTTGTCTCTGCAGCGTCCGCCCGCAAAATCCAGAGCGCCGTCGCGAGGGGAACGCCCAAATGACGAATATATCTGCCCGATTCTATCGTGGGAAAACCTTTGGGGCTGCTTTCATTTGCTGATATTCGCTTACTTCCCTCAGCGGGCGGCACGATGCAGTCAACGAAGATGCCGTCGGATGGCTTAAGAGTGGGCACCTCCCACTCGCTCGAGTCTCGACCCCACACGGTCGTTGCTTCGTTTTTGCTTGCTGTTCCTTTCCTTGGTGCGTGGTTGGCGTCGTGGATATGGCCGTGCTAGACTGCACAGGCCATGAGACCAGGTACATCAGTCCTCAAATTGAAGAGCTTTCCACGCCATGACACCAGGAAGCCATGGTGGTCTTTGTTGCCTAAGTACGCATCGAACCTAGCTTCCTCCTCTCTTCAGTTCAACTCCCCTCGCCCCAGTTTCCCTCTCGCCATGGCCGTCGCCGCCACCGCCACGACCTCCTCGGCGGATGCCGGTGGCACGCGGCTCCACGCACAACTCTCCTGTCGGTACGTGCGTCCCGGCGGCATCGTCCGCGGCGTCGTGCAGCTGCTCACGGACCAGTCGACGCCCGACGCGTCCACGGAGATCGACGCGGTCGTCGCCCAGATCCACGCCCACGTCTCGGTGGACAGCAACCTGCTCTCGGTGCCCGTGGTCGCCACGGCCGCGCCTCCCGTTCCGGAAGCCTCGGGGGACGACGTTGGGACGCCGCGTGGGCTCTCGCCGACCGAGATCCGCAAGTTTTCGGGCGAATCCGGCGCGTGTCTGTACGTGTCGTCGCCCTACGTGCTGCTCTCGGACCTCAACGTCGCGCCGACGCCCTCGGAGCGCGCGGACGACACGCGCCGCCGCTGTCGGCGCGACTTTGCGCTCGCGCTGCCCGACAATCTCTGCCCGACGTTCCGCGGCTCGTCGGCGCGCGTGTTCTACGTGGTCTCGATCAGCGTCTACCGCCACGGCGCCGCGCTCACGCCGCCGGTCTCGGTCCACTTGCCGTTCGACGTGTACGCGCGCGAGTTTTCGTTTGCGCCGCACCAGATTCTGGACGAACCGTCGGCGCACCACCAAACGCGCCGCACGTCCCGCAAAGAACGCGCCGTCTCGGTCGCTGTGGTCCCCGTCGGCGTCCGCAAGGGCAGCGAGATCCCGTTCGAGCTGCGCCCGTCGCTCATGCACGGCCGCATCGAGACCGAGCAGCTACAGCGCGCGCAGACCAGCATCTTTACGATCGGCAAGGATGACGCCCACCTCGTCAAGCTGTTGCTGACCAAACAGTTTTACCACCCGGGCGACGTGCTGCTCGGCGTGTTTGACTTTTCCAAGGCCAGCATCCCGTGCCTCGAGATCGCAGCGACGCTGTGCCTCGAAGAAGTGCTTGCGAGCATGGCACTGCAGCCCAACAAGGTCGTGCAGTCCAAAGTCGTGAGCGTGTACCACGAGTACACGGCGTCGGCGCTCCAGACGAACGTACGCTTTTCGATCCCGCACGACGCGCTGCCGACCATCAAGACGGATTTGGTGTGCTTCCAGTGGTGCATCCGATTTGAGTTCACGGCAAGTGTGATCACGGACGAGCAGAGCGCTGCTGCTCACACGACCCAGATTTTCAAGTGGCAGGTGCCCATTGATGTGCAGCCGGCGACGACACGAGAATCCAGCAGCTTTGCGAACGTGCCCCACAAGCTTTTCACAGGTAGCAGCCGAGCTGTTGCTTTGCCATGAGCAGGTACGGTAGTCTTACATGTATATAATGAAATTGGCATTGATGAGCGCCTCTTCACCCTCCAATCTACCCCTGTCTATATCAAGTAGATCCGCGTCGGTGAGGCGAGGAATCCGCACAGGATACTTTTGGTTCGATGTGCGTATTTTTGGTGTGAAGCAGTGACGGTTCTCACTTGTAATAGACTAGAAGGGGCGTGGTATCCACCTAGCGGAATGAGGGCCTCAGCAAATGTGTGCGTGCAGGCTGGGGAAAAGCCGACAGACTCGAAAGCCACAATGAAGCCCAGCACTGCACGAATCATTCCCGTTGATTCTCGACTCGACGACTCAACCTCGGTTCAGAATGTAGGTCCTGAGGCGCTCTCCGGTGCTGGTGGGAACGTAGTTCCCAAGGATCGAGCAAAGTTCCGGCGCATGGCAAGTCAACGCCTGCGTGGTGCGCTCGTGGTGGTCGATCTTGAGCCTTGGCCAGCATTTGGGATAGCCTGGATCCTGCTATTCATCGCGCATTCAATATGTATTGCATTTCTTCTAGCAACTACAGCGACACTCAAGGTGCTTGCTTCTGTGAATATGGACTTCTATTCCGACCTACTGCGGGCCGACCTCCAGCAAGTGCTCAACGCCGGCAGGGTCTTCCTGACATTGCTGATTTGCCTCCATGCACTGCAACTCGTGCTTATGCTAGTGGCAACATGGCGCCAGGGCAGGTTTCAGCTCACGTCGTTTACGGCGGAGAGTTCGCGCATTCTGAACCGGCGACAGCAACAAGGGCATCGCCAATCTTTCGCCGTGACTCACATCCGTCGTTTTTGGCGCACATTTTTCGGCCGCCAAGGTTTGCTTGGTATCGAGAGTCCGTACTACGAATGGCGTTATGCGTTAGCCGAGTTGACCGAAGTCATGTCACTATCACTCCAAGCGTACAGCTCAAGCTCTCACCTCGATCCAAATCGTTGGCTTATCGCTTCCTACGTCGCATGTGCGGTGTTCAACTGCTGGTCCACACCCATCGTCATGCACGTAACCACCAAGTGGTACTCCCCGGCGGCTAGAAGGCTCGCGTGCGTGGTGCTTAACACAGTCTTCGAGTCGGGCACTGCGATGGTGCTACCGTTTGTGATTCTCCTCCCGTTTATACGCGCGTTCGACGCCAAGAGGTACTCATTCGATACCTATCTCTTGTACAACGACGTGTGGTACACCAACCTCATCAACGAAAGTCGTCAGATCTTCCCGCTGTCTACCTTTGACCTTTTGGTCAAGATCGTGCCCCACACTGGCATCTTCATGGCGCTAAAAACCGTTCGGTCAATTATTCGCTCCAAGCAAACAACACCGCCGAACAATACCAGCTCGAGTAAGCATTTCTCTCCACGAAACGTGAACGACGGCAACACTGTGGCCAAAAGCGCAAACATGCCCGCACAGCCCACCAAACGACGCGAAGTCAAACGCGGCAAGTTTGTCGATCGCTTCTTCTTCGTCTGGGCACTCGCGTTACTCGCATGCCACATCAGCAGCAGCGCCATCAGTGTCGGGTCCACACACGACCCACAGTGCAAGCAGCCACTGCGACCGTGGTTTGTGCGTGAGCAAGCGTGTTCGCTGTACATGTTCAACTGCTACCACCGCGCGACGGACTCGGTACAAGACGGCGACTTGGCGTTTCTGCATCGTCC
>JAADVT010000558.1:0-21302 GCA_023335895.1 Pythium rishiriense
CATACTTGGCACACTTGAAGTACTCTGTGAAGCCGTCCTTGCCCTGGTATCCGCCCTTGCTGTAGTACATGTAGCCCTCGTACAACATTGTTGATCGGAGTGATGCCGTGCCTTGATGTGGATGTCGTGCCTTGGGGGATTTTTAAAACTGAGTGCTTGCTCACTGCGCTGTGAGCATGGGTGGGCCGGCCTATGATACTTTGTGAAGTAGGTGGATCCTGTGAGAAGATGTAAGATGCGATCCTGTGGTGGTGGTGACATAAGATAGTAAGATATGGGGTGTATTCATGGGAGGATACGATCCTAGGACAAGATCTCGTGCGCCAGTTCTCGTATGCAAGATCTCGTGGGCGTCTCGTGGGCGTGTCGATGTGCATCTGCCACATCCCATGCCCTGCGTGTGTACCTCGTATACTCTCGTATACAGTATACTAACCCTATACTATTCGTCCTCTGTTAAGTACGAAGGGAGCTATTGCTTCGCGTCATTCCCCTTTCTCCCCAGTTAGGTACGAATCGAGGTCGTGGATATGAGTTTTGGGCATTTTTTGGGGGGGTCTCGTTTTTGGTAGTTTTTTGGATTGTCTGCAACGTCCGGAAAAAATAGTTGAAAACACGTTTCCCAGAAAAATATTTTGGTACCTTTTTGGAACGACTGTGAGGTCTCAGCACGGATTTTTGGGGGATTTTGGTGAGGTGGCCCTTCAGTTTTTTGGTAGATTCTGGTAGTTTTGGTATCGATTTTGGTACGTTCTGAAATCTCCCTGACCCGCTGATCAGAGAGGCATGAACAGGACGGAGCATAAAGGTGTCAAGGTCATGCCCAATATATGTGTGTGCTGCGTGTCCGCAGTCGTCTACGGCTTCTTGACGACGCTCACGAACCCGCTCGTCGCTGAGAAATACTTTTTGTTGGCCTCTTCCACGCGCTTTTTCATGACCTCTGGGTTTACAAGTTCGATACCTTGCACGGGCGTGAATGCGAGGCTAGACGCCAGTCCAGAGAGCGGTGCGGCCTTGGCGGCGGCCACGCTGGCCTGGCGCAGCTTCTTGGAGGTCTGGCGCTGCTCCTTACGCTGCACGCGCAGTGTCCCGGACCCTTCCTGGCCGAGACGCCCGGCACTCAAACCCATCGCATTGTCACCATACTCGTCGTCCGCTGACGCGAATGTCTGCCGGTTCACTTCACGACGCACGTCGGTCATTTGGAGCCGCTCCTTCATCTTGCGGTACCGCTTGCCGCCACGCTTACGCTTGGGCTTCTCGTCTGGGATCGGCAGCGCCTTCTTGGTCTTGGCTTTTTGCGGTTCTTCCCACTTGGCAAACTTTTTCCCGAGATCTTCACGAAACTGGATGCCCGTTCGCCCCACGAGGTCGGTTTTATGCGGCTGGCTGTCCACGCGTGCCATCAACGCGAGCTTCCCCGCGAGCGCCCGGCACGCCTTCATACGCAGATGCGGCGGCACGCTCTGCACGAGCTCAGCGTAAAAGATCACGCCCGTGTGCTTGAGCGCCGCCGACGACGAAAAGCCACTGAGAACTTTGCGCTGCTGACCAAGCACCTGGAGGTTACACGACGGGATCCGCGCGAGTTGCGCGACGCCGCCGGCGAGACCCACGAGCTGCGCGGCGATGCGCGTGCCCACGAGTTGCGCGACGTTCGGTGCGAGGTAGCTCATGCGGCTCTCGACAAAGCCCAAAATCATGTTTTTGTCTTCAAAGAGCGAGAGCAGCTCGGCGCAGGCCTCGAGGCAAGTCGCGAGATCGCTCGATGACAGTGGCTTGCCGCTCGTGGCCGAGCCAGTGACCGAGATGCTGATCACGGCGGCGCTTGGAAGTAACCCGGAAAGGTCTACGAGTGTCATGTCGGTCTCGTTTGCGATGGCCTGCACGACGCGCGCGTAGTCGAGTGCGTTCGGCACGAGCGAGTCGAGCTCTGGGAACTTCTTGCCGTACACTTCCGCGATGAAGCGATGGATGGCGGCGATCTCGTCATCGATCTGGACCATAAGATCGTTCGACGTGACCACCAAATCGTACTCGTCACTCCCTTCCACGAGCTGATCTGCGTGGATGGGCTGCGTGCTCGCTGCAAAACCCTGGATGGTCTTGACATGGTCGAGGTACTTCTTGGAGCGCTTCAAGTGGGCGATCGACTCGACACCACGGCCGGCGGCCGCAGCCTCGAGCACTCTGCCAAGCGCCGCTTTTTCCTTGGCTCGCTGCAGTTGCTCATCCTCCTCTGCGGCGTCGGCGCCGTCCATCGCGTCGTCGTTGTCGTCGTTGTCGTTGTCGTCGTCATCGCCGTCTTCGTCTCCCTCTGGAACGCCCTCCAAGCGGCGCTTCTTGGACGCCGGCTGGGAAGCCGCGTACCGAGTGTCAAGCGCCTCATCTTCGCTGCCGCTGTCGCCGCTGAGGTCGTCCAGATCGTCCAGAAACGAGTCCGCCACCGACGCCATTGGTGCCCGATGCTCGTGCTTGGGATGAATCGACCTTGCTGCTAATAACCGAGATCATCTTTAACGAACACCCCCCACAGTCGATTTCAAACATTCCGTTATGATTTTTCAAGGTGACGCTCCAGAGGAGAAACCATGCCGTCGGCACGGAATGACAAGCGCTGTTGCCTCCAGAAACATGTTCACGATTGTGTACTTTACAAGTTAGGATGCCTCTAAAGTTAAATCACGATTCCTGATGAAAATGGGATTCTACCCGTTCGCCACCACGCTTCCGGAAGCAACTTGACGCTCTTCATCTCTTGGCCGGCTGCTGGATCGGACGGCGCGAATCGCCACCACTACGCGGAGGTCCCTGGCGGTTTCCGCCAAAGTTGCCACGGTTGCCAGGGCCGCCGCTGTGGCCGCGCGCACCGCCGTGGCCATGGCCGTGGCGGTGGTTCGCGCCGCGGCTTTGGTCACGGCCGTTGCCATGGCCGTTGTCTCCATGGCCAGCCTGACGGCCGCGGCCGTTGCCGCCACCGCCCTGCTGCGCAGCGTACGGCGACGGCTCGATGCCGGCCACACCAAAGAGGTTCATCTTCTTGAGCGTCTTCTTCTCGAGCTTGGGCACTTCCTGGAGGCCGATCTGCTCGCTGTACTCAGCCGCCATCTGCACCAGCCGCTCGCGCGTGAGTCCGAGGCGCTTAAGGTGCGAGTTGTAGAAGCCGAGCCAGGCCTGGTATGACTGCTGCGCCGACTTCTCAAGTTCGCTGCCACCACGAAGCGACGAGATGACCTTGGCCGTGCGGCAAGCCGCGGGATCGAAATCCGCGGGAACGTCACACTTGTTGAGCGGAAGATCGCGCAGGTCCTTGAGCAGCGGCGTTTCAAACTCCGCGAGCACCAAGATGCCGTGGCCGTCCGAGCCAGCACGCGCCGTACGTCCGAGACGGTGGATGTACTGGTCACGATCCGTGAGACCGACCTGGAGCACGAGCGAAACGTCAGGGTAGTCCACACCGCGCGCCGACACGTCCGATGAGAACATGAGCACGCGCTTGGACGAGCGGAACTGCTCGGCGGTCTTGGTGCGCGCCGACTGGCTTTTACGCGAGTGCATCTCGAGCACTTCCTTGAAACCAGCAGCCGCGAAGAGCTGTGCCATGAAACCTGCCGCACGCGCTGTCGGGAAAAAGAGCATGACCTTGTAGTCCCGCGGGCGCGCGGCGATGTGCTTGGCGAGCACGTGCTCGACGACGGCCATGACGTCGCCCGAGCGACACGTGAGGTAGTCCTGGACAGTCTGCACGTTGGTCTGGTCCTCGTCTTCGTTGACCGTATCGACGAATTCGTAATCGTCGCGAAGCGCAATCGTCTTGAGTTCCTTGGTCGACGCTGGAAGCGTCGCGCTGAAGAGGAGGGTCTGGCGGTCTTTCGGCAGGAACCCGAGAATCTTTAAGATTTCCGGGCGGAAGCCCATGTCGAGCAGGCGATCGGCCTCATCGAGCACGAGGAAGCGCAGCTGTGAGAGCTTCTTCTGGATCTTCCCCGAGTCCTGACCCAAATGGTCGATCAGACGGCCAGGCGTGGCCACGAGAATATCGATCGGGCCGTTAGTGAGCTGCTTGATGTCCTTGGGCAGCGCTGTACCACCGACGAAGCACGCGATCGTCAGGTTGTGGAACTTGCTCAGCTTGCGGGCCTCAACAGCGATCTGCAGCGCCAACTCTCGCGTGGGGGAGATCACGAGTGCCGGAATCGCAAGGTCTGACTGGCCCGAGCGCACGAGGCGTTCAATCGTCGGCAACAAGAATGCCATGGTCTTGCCGTTTCCGGTCTTGGCCTTGGCGAGCACGTCCTTCCCAGCGATCACATGGGGGAACGTCTCATTTTGGACGTGCGTAAGCAACTCGTACTTGAGCTCTTCGACGATCGCGCGCTTTGAGCGGTCCGAGATGTCGAGGCTAGCGAAGGTGACGCTCGACAAGTGGTGCTGGGTCTTGGGCGCAGCCTGCGTGGGCTCGTCGTCGCTGATTTCTCCGTCCTGTTCCTTTGCCTCCTGCTTCACGCGCGGTGCCTGCTGCTTCTGCTGTTGCTGTGCCGGGCCCTTCTTCTGGCTCTGCTGCTGCTGCTGCTGCGGGGCGCCGCCGTCGCCGCCACCCTTTCCACGGCGGCCGCCACGACGGCGCTTCTTGGCGTCGCCGCTGTCGGCGTTGTCCGAGGGCGTGCGCTTGGCTTGCTGCGGCGCCGGCGGCGGTCCGCGCGGGTTGTTGGAGGAAGCGGCAGTCGTCGGTGGAGCCATGTTCACGAGGCTGCTTGTTTCGGGTTGTGTTTCGGTCAGCGTCTCGTGTGCCGCGCGTCCGTTTTTTCCAGGGAACAGGAAGGATCTCTTGGAGCTGCAACCAACCACCGCAGCGGCTCCGCCACGTCACCCTCCGGAACAAGATGCAATTACCTGTACTACAGCATCCCAAAGAACCCAGATCAACCCATTTTGCTGTAACAGAGGTTTGTATGCTAATACGAAGGCCGGGGCTGGATGCGTCCGCGACAACTTCTCCTTGACGACGGAACGGCCATGGACGACGTGGCGGCGACGCTCAACGCCGTGGCCGGCGGGCTGCAGCAGTCGTTCGGCACGGTCTTTGAGCGCGTAGGTCAAAGCCTAGAGCAGAGCGCACAGATGATGCAGATGATGAACGCCATGATGGAGGCTGCGATGCTGCAGCACCTTGTTGTTGGCTACGAGGTGCGAGCAGCTCCGGATCCGGACGGCGCTGCGCCGTTCGCGCTGCACCTCACGATCCAGAATCGCTCCCAGATCAACATTAGAGAGGTCTCGGTGGGAGTGCACCTTGGTGGTGCCACTCGAGCAGAAATGGATGCAGCCGCCGCAGCACAGCACCGCGTGATTGAGGGAGGACTTGAAGCCCAGTCGACCGTGAACGTTAACTTCCCCCTCGATCCGAGCATGCTTGGCCACGAAGGCGCGATCTTAGTACGTGTGCGCAGCCCTGGTACGCGCGAGTGGCTTGAGAAGGATGTCCCCTTTCGGATACCGTTACTCAAGATGGTGCGCGTCGATGCCGTCACGTCCCAGCTCTCCACCCATTCCGGCAACTTCGTGCAAGACCATTCTGACCGAGTTCCAGTGAACCTCCTTCGAGACGCGCTCGGTGTGAGTGCATTTGATGCGCTGCTGTCGGCGAGTGTGGGCTATTACCGTCTCCGCGTGCCCGCGGGAGTGCTCGATGCTGCAGAAACGGAGTTCGCGGTCCAACTCCAGCAAACAACCGAGTCGCTCAGCGGAGTGCGAGTGGTAGTTGTGGCTTCGACCGCGACCACAGAAGTTGACGAGTCGCAAAGGAGGTGTCGACTTTTGATTGAGGAGTTGGAGGCTCTATAACCGGCAGATGTAAGATCCAGGACGTCATCACCGCGAGAAATTGTCTTTTTCGCTCCCGTCTTTCATCTATTTTCTCTTATGAAAGCGCGCCACTTTCATTCGTGGCTTCTCTCACATCTTCAACACATGCATCATTTTACGCCGTGTATGTGTCCATCGTACTATGACAACGAAGCGCGCTCGGCCCACTTTTCCATTACGCCCACTGGCGCATCTGGAGGTAGCCGCGGTCGCTGAACCACTTGTGCAGCAGGAACGACTGACCGACGTACATGATCGCGAGCGTCAGGATCTCGAAGGTCGTGTACCAAACAATGCGCGAATTGTTGCTTTCCAGCGCTGTGCACAAATGGTAATGTGAGCGAAAAGAACTTCATGGAGATGGATATAACGGTATCCATCGTCCATATCACAACGCCAGACACGTACTCAGGCGGTGGCGGTGCTCTCGGGCCTTGTAATAATCCTGCTCATTCTTGATGAGATCCAAGAGCGTGCGCAGACGGTTCAAGGACTCGGTCACGCCCTCGATGTGTTCTACGCACAAAGGAGCCATTGTCACCATCACCAGCCACGTCATTTCGCCGCCACACATATCCACACACAAACGTACGCTGCTTGGCCTGCTTCTCGAGCTCGTCCTCGAAGCTGGTTTCTTCCTCGTTCGTCAGGTCAAACTTGGTGTAGAACTCGACGACTTTGCCGTCGTACGAGCTGTGCTTGTTGTCGAGGCAGAACTTGTACCAGCCGCCGCGGTGCTCTGACTCGAAATTGAAGCCGTTGTGCACCACATCGTTGCTCTCGTCGCGCTCGGTCGTGATCATCTGGTCGAAAAACATCATCGAGAACTCGTCCTCCTTGGGCTCGCTGCTGAACGGGCCGTAGGCCAAGAGGCGGATGTCGTAGTGGTCCTTGGACTCGAGCACGCCGATCTTGAGGAACGCCGTGCGCTTTGTGCGCACGTACTCGTAGAAGCACTCCATCGAGCGCCCCGGGATCTCCACGATGAACGCCGACGCGTGGAGCGCCATCATGCTGCACAGCGCCGCCGCCAGCAGCACGCCGCTCGCGCTCAGAAAAGCTCGCGGCGCCATAGATGTCGAGTGTGCCTTCGATCTTGTTGTGGGAGCCCCCTTCGCACAACGTTCCGGCTCGATTGACAGACAGCAAAGCAACAGCCCTGCAGCAACGTTTCGAACACGTATCTGACAGATCACGTGTTAAATAAGTATGTTAAGAACGTACCAAATGCAAATATGTTGTGTTCTTAACAAATCGCTTTCAATGAAATGCGCTCTCAGGAAAATTGTGAAATGCTCGTTATGACTCGTTGGGACCACACGACCGTCAGTTTGGATGCGACGTTGAACAGACATGAACAGACACATACAAACCGCACAACGGCCATTATGTCCCTCATCACCATTGGATACAAATGGTTCAGGGAACGCCAAAATTTATTAGGCCAGAGCCTGGTAGCCACTGCGGCGGTGTTTCTCGACAAACCACATGAACGCCGCGCCCATGATGATACCGCAGAACACTCCGCCACCGACCTGCGCGACCACGATCCACCATGCGTGATGCGTGACGGCGTGGCTGGCATCAGCAGCCGCTTCTGAGTGGGCGGCTGAGCTTGTGTGAGCCTGCCACGGTGCGTCCATTTGCTTGAGCACGACATCCCGTGGTGAGAACGACTCTCCAGGCCACTGAGCAAACTCGGTGGCCTCCAGCCACCACTTCGGGTATCCAGGAGCGGCCATTTCGTCCGCAGATTCACCAACCGTGACATACCCGTCACTGAACTTGCCCACAAGGTGCCACGCAAACTGCCACCAGCGTGCGACCACGCTGGACGCAAACGCGTTACTCTGCGTTTCAACGTACTCGTCGATCTGGGCAGTCGTGTTGAACGTTGCGACGTGCTGCTCGATACGCTTGCGGAGCGCAAAGGCTTCGGTCTGGAGCTCCTCGACCTTGGCGCGCACATCCTTGCTGATCGCGTCGAAGCGCAACATGCTCCAGTTCTTGACAAACTCGAAGGCCCACCAGGCCGACTCGGCATGGAATTCGCTCTCTTTGCCCAGCAGGTACGATTCGGGTACTTCGCTCTGCGTGCATGCGAACGGCACATACACAGACCCGTGGGGCGTGCTTTGTCCATACCACATGACACCGCCGACGTGGTCGTTCAAATGGCCTCGCGCTTGAAGTACAAAGCTGTAGATCGTACGGAACATGGAGATCGGTCGCTCCCAGCCGCCCGTCACGCCCTTGTCCTCGCCGTCGAAGCGCATCGGATTGCCAAACGGCCCGGCTGCCAGCCCCTTGGTCATGTCGTACGGCGTGCCCTCATAGTAGTCGCGGAGCACGTTAATGATCGTGTCAACGCCCACAGGCGCATCGGGTTTGATGGTCACCGGGTAAGTCGGGTACTCGGTGACAATCCCCAGGGTTGCGTCAAGCTGCTGGGACGGCGCAAGCAGGTCGAACACGCGCCACACGCGGCGGCCAACGTAAAGCGGGCGCACTGGGCTCGTGTCCTTGTAGCCGTACGTAGCGCTAAAATCGAATGCGCCCATTTCGGGTGACCACCATCCCATTTCCTGTGCGAATGACTTGATGTTGGGCGAGCCCATAAAGTTGTCGCGGTCGTCCAAGTCCATTTCGCGGATGATAAAGCCGTTTGCGATCACCGAGACGTGGTCGTCCGGCACGCGCTGCGCTGCCCACACGGCGCTGGAGTTGTCCTTGCCCGTGAGCACATGGAAAACCCACACTTCACCGTACTTGTCGGCGATGCCCAAAGCCTCGGCTGAGGCCGTGTACCCCGGCGCGGCCGGGTCACCGCTGTCTTCGCTGTAGAAGCCGTACTCGACAGCGAGATCGCCCATTGTCGTAATGGCACAGCGCGCCGAATCACACCGCTCGAGTGCGACTTTGGTGAGCTCGGCGATGCCAAACAGGTTCTTGCCGTGCGGGAGATCGCTTGGCCAGCCGACCGTACGCGCGCCGGATGTGCTCTCAGCGATACTGAGCTGCACTTCGTTGATCATGCCGTAGTCCTGGTCGAAGTACGCGTAGGTGTGGTTCACTTGAGGGATGAACCCAAGCGGCGTCGAGAGCGGCTCGTTCGCGTCCTTGGGCTCATAATGGGGGCCACGCTCTCGCGACACGAGGCGCGGATGGCCCCCAAAAAAGTTGTACACGGCGCGGCGCGAGCCGGGGGCGTGGTCCTGCGCGGGCACGCGTACTAGCCGCAGGTCAGCCGCGCCGCCGCCGGCGTCGTCCGTGTGGGCGACGATCGCCGAGCCGTCGCGCGTGGCGTTCTTGCCCACAGCAATCATCGTACACGCGTCGACGGCGAGCGGAGGCACAGGGGAGAGCGAGAGCGAGGCCAGCGCCGCGGCGGCGAGAAGGCCGCGGAGGGCGAGTAGCATCGCGCTGGACGAAGATCAGTTACACTGTGTGCGGCTGGATTGGTTGGCCAATGCGGAGGAGCGCGTGGAACCGCCGCCGCCAAACCGCTAACGGAAGGAGTGGACGCGTCGGTGAAGCTGGTGCAGGCAGCCCCTTGAAGACGGCAAGGAAGATCTTTGTCACTCGGCAAGGTACGAATGCCACAAGCATCTGCGCCCAACCAAACGCGAAAATCTGGGATCTGAGATGCAACGGATGTAACCTTCCACGCTGTTTAACTGAAATCTTTTAAAACTGATTTCAAACAACTCGTTATATTTTGTTTTACAGTGAACCCCCTCATGCTTATCAAAGCTCTTCTACAGAGATGATACCTTCCTTTCCAAGAGCCAGATGGAATCACTTCCTCTCATGGCTACACACTGGTGAGGCTCCAGCTCAAGTCTCTTGCCTCACCGAGACTGCATTACTCCGGAGCTCACTCGCTCTCACAAAACTCTCCCATACGCACCCGTGATGTCCAGCACACGGTGCAGCGTGCGACGCACGACTCGTGCGTGATCCAGACACTGCTCAAGTTCGAATCGCCGCTCCAGCACACGGCCACAATGGCCAAACTCAGGTTCCACACTCTTGAGCTCGCCGAGATCTCGCGGCGTCTTCCTCGTGCAAAGCTCACTTGTCGAACACGGACCACAGTGGCCATAATCCAGCGCCTGCTCGCCGTTGCGACGTGAAAGCTGCGCAGACGATGACTTGATTCCATTTCGATATGGACGACGCACAAATGTCGCCTTCAGACTATGCTCAGCTGCTCCTAGGGTTTACCACCAGGTGTCTACATCTCAATGGCGCTAAATGTTTCGTCGACCCCCAAATGTGAGTACCCGAGCACTTCGTTCGTGCGAGGCAACCCACGTTTCTCACGAAGATAATTGTCATCGTCCTGCACACCAGCATCTCCGCATTTTCATTCACGAAACACGTGAGCGAAAGCGAAACAACGCTGCTGGGGACGTCATGTTCCTTTAACCACGGATGGAGTATTGCCGTCTCAGCTCATGAAAAAGAATTCTTTGTTGAAGATCTGCCTGAACACGCTAATACATGTCGGGTAGAAGAACAGTGAAAATTAGGACATGAAACGACCTCTTATGAAACGTCGTCCGTCTCATTGTGTTTCCCCTCGCGTTGTTCATGACACCTCAGGCACACAATCATGCTAATCAGTATTCCCACACAGCTCCATCAAAGCACGCTCGTGTTTGGCACGACCCGTGTTCAAACAATTTATCATTCCGAGGGCATCCAGAGATGAACACCATTATCATCAGACCCTCGCTAGGGCACGGCGGAGAACACTTCCTTCCTGGCGTGGAATCCACCACCAGTCGAGAACAAACTTCTCTGCGAGGGGTCGAACGGGAGCGGGGGAAGATTCCGCGGGATCCACTAATAATGCGAGAACCCCCTGACAAAGTGTGTGTCTGTGATGGAATGGAATCTCTCGCGGGTCATCCAATCAAAAGCTCTTCGCGACCGACGCCAGTGGCGCTGAGATTCTCGAGGGAAGAAGGATATCGCCTGATGACGGCGCCTTGAGGCGCGTCCTCTCGAGACGCCTGTTCTGTGGCCACGGCCGGATTCGACCGCGCCGAGAACACGGGGATGTTCCACCGTCCGACGTGGCGCTGAATCCCTCCGCGCCCGAACGGCAGAACCGAACTGGATCGGAACCGCAAGATCCCAGGTTTCCCGCTCCAGTCACCCAATCACGCTTCAACTTCTCGAAAGCCGGAAAAAGAATCCAACGGATTCGCGTGACCGCCAAGATTCGCCCTTGCGCACACCCAACCCTTTTCCTCGCGTCAGTTGGACCATCACTCTGGAAACCCAGCGGAACAGAACGCTCTGGTTCTTTTTGTTGGCTGGTGGCCTCGAAAGTTCGGAACCCTCACCCCAAGCGAATCTTGATTGGATTCCGAATTTGTATCGTTTTAGACGGGGCTGTGTTGGAGAGCTCCACGTTGAGATGGGTTTGTCGCAAGCAACACTGGCGAATCTTCAAGTAGCGTGTGCTCATTGGTCACATCGTGGGGCTTCTACCCGACCCCTAGATTCCCCGAGATTCGCTCTTTCATTAGTATACAAAAAACAAGTACATGGCATGACCGGAATCTTGGCGTCCTCAGTGGCCATGCAGAACCCGCATGCGCCACGGAGCCCCCCATACTGAAACGCTATACTTTTTCTTTTTCCCAGCAGCTCACTTGGTGTGTGGCCTCGCAAGGAATCTCTAGCGCCCACTCGTCCAGGGATTCAACGGGTTCGCCACTTCCCTTTTCGCGACCAAAGCGGCTCGTTCGCGAGATTCCTTCATCCCTTCGGAGCGACCACCCCTTCGCACGTCCCTCTTCTCTACGCCGGCCGACCCAGCCGCCAGACACGCGCGACGCCGCTATGTTCAGTCCCGCATTTCCCGAGTCCGCCGCACCCGCCTCACCGCCGCGCACGCCAACTCTCACTATCAATATGAACGTCGCGGACATGCTCTCGAGCGACGCGGCGCAGAGCCTCTCGCCGCTTTCACCCAGCCACAGCGTCAACGGCTCGACGACCTCGGCCGACTCGTCGGTCGCGTCGCCTTCGTCGCCCACGACCGTCACGAACGATATGCTCAAGCGCGGCTGGATCGCGCCCTTCTTGCTCCACCTCCACCAGATGCTGCGTCGCGAGAGCACCAAGATCATCCGCTGGACCGAAGACGGCATCGCCTTCCAGATTCTCGACAAGGATGCGCTCACCGAGCAGGTGTTGCCTAAGTACTTTAAGAACAAGAATTTTGCGAGCTTTCAGCGCCAGCTCAACTACTTTGGGTTCCGCAAGTGGGCCAAGGTCCGCGCCGAGTTCCCGACGTACGCGCGTGACCACTTCACGCGCGACAACTACAGCGCCATGTCGCTTGTCAAGCGCCAGAGCAAGAAGTCACGCAAGCGCAAGGCGTACGAGCCGGCCGAGGAACAGGAAGCCGCCAAGCGTGTGGCGGTCCAGCCCGCGGCCTGGATGGCCACCGACCGATGCAAGCCGATTCTCCCGCGCCCCAACGCTGGCGTCCAGATCCAGCCCGTCCAGTCTTTGATGTCGTCGCCGCAGGATCTGCCGCAGCCGTCGATGGCCGGCAGCATCTCCCCGCTAGCCAAGATCTGGGCGACGCCGGGTCTTGCTTCGCCTTACGCTGCGCCGTCGCCCCTGGCGCTGCCCATCGTGCCGGCTGGTATCCCTGCGATCTCGTCGGCGCGCAAAGTCCCAACGGGATGCAAACTGCCCTCGCTCCGCGAACTCTCGGCTTCGGGTGCGCTGCTCTCCCAGTCGACGGCACGCCCATGCTGGCTCGCATGAAGTGGTTTCGTTCTTGTGTATGTGTTTAATCTATTTATTTATTCCATTGGAATCTCAGCTTCCATCGAATTGCTGTCTTCTTCAAATTGCAGTCTTCTAGGGTCGATCACATTGAGATGTCGGGGGCACAACATCGTAGTACAAATCCCATGATACCCCTGCCGTGACGGCGCCCAGCGCGACGCCGATCACCACAGTGTTGGGGGTGCTTGCGCGCTAGTCCACTGTACTAGTAGTCCAAACTGACCTGTGGCCTCGAGTATCGTGGCAGTCGCCTTCGTTCTCGCGACGGCCAAGACGCTACTCGCTGGATAAGAGCAGAGTCCAAGAATGCCGTGCGCGACTCTTCGGCGCTTGTCGCTCACACAGATGGCAGGTCTGGGTGGGGCTCGTGCACAGGACCACGCACCCTGCGCTCGACGCGTCGTGTCCACTGGCTTTCGACGGCGATCCCCTAGGCGTTTGAGCGGCGTCTAGACGACTTGCCCCAAGGACACCAGGATGCTCGTCGACGACACTGTGTGTGTGCGTGGTCGCTGGGCTTAAGGACCACCTCTTCGACGTCATGATTCATGTCCCGAGGCATGCCGCGCGCGGGGAGTTGGAGAAGGGCCTGCTTCTGAGTGCTCGAGTGAGATGTGCGTCGGACACAAGACGGCGCTGATCCGCTCCAAGGAAGGCCGTGACGTGCTTGCCAAAGTGCCCAAGCGCTGCGACAGCAAGGAGCTCGAGACCGCGCTGATCGACTCGGTGCTCGCTGGCCCGGTGTGCGACGACGAGGGAGCGATCCACACGGACGCGATCGCGCACCTGGCGCTGCGCCGCATCCTCCAGGAGACCACGAAGGCTGTGCCCCATCTCGCGTCGCGGGCCACGAGCAACCGCGGTTCGTTTGTGGTGCTCGGCATTCGGGACGGTGTCGGGAAAGTGAAAAACGTAGCTCCCGCTCAACGCCACGTGGTTATCGCCAATGGCCGCACACTCGGCGAGTTGCGCATTGCTGTGTGGGGAGCGAAGTGAGAGCGGCGGCAGCGTGTGATGCAAAGCAATCCCGTTCTGCGCAGCTCTCGGAAAAATCATGGGACGGTTGGGGCATGACGCACCTAACTGCCGATGCCGACAGTTGCCAAGACGATTGCGAGGCCGGGAGAGACCGAGCCAGAGCCTCATCGCGAGACCTTTGTACGCGTACCTGTACGCGTAACTACCATTTCACAACGCCAATTGGACTAGGCCGGCGAGAAGGTTAGGTGGCCACTTCGATCTTCGCACGGCCTGTTGAGCGCATGGAGCTCACTTCTTCGATATTCTCGACTGGTAGCTCCGTTGTTTCTCGTTAAAGTGAACTCGTTGTTGCGGACGGCACCGTACATTATCCTGGGCGCAAGTCTCGTGTTGTGGCCTCCACCTCCATCATGTTCTCCATACTCATCTTGTGGTTGCAGTACGCTGTTACGCTTCGTGTTCCGAAGCACACGGCTCTGGGCGTGGTCTTGTGCCGGCAACTCTTGGCCATGAAGATAACCACATACGCTCAGCCCACACACCGCAGCTCAACACGACGAGCATAATCACTGGCAGCACGTCAATCCACGTCGTGATGATGCATGTGCTGTTCTTGTGGACGCCGTTGTTGGACAACGCGAAGTGACACGAAAGTCAGCGCCCGTTACTGAAGAGCACCATGACACCACCACTGTGACCGCCGCAGAGGTGGAGAACTCGACGCACCTCCTCCAGATCTGCGTCCGTGATCTCGGCCGTGAGGGTGTGTGGTTGAGGGATGTGCAAACAGTTTCTAGATGCGAAGCAGTGGGAAGGCTAAGCCCACGACAAAACGCGCTTTCTTGGTGGGACTAGAAAGAAATGGGTTCATTCCAAGATTTAACACGCAAAACCCAGGTCGGCGTCCTGAGGATGTGGACAAACACCTTGTCGGACCTCGCGCAACGGACTCGTTCTGTGCTGAATATGTACGGATTCATTCATGGATTAGCTGTTGGGCTTTCTATGCGGACATCACTGGAGCTTGGCGAGCAGCAGCTTGGTGCCCTGCTGCGTGTCGGCGAGCTTCTTGAGCGCAGACTGCTGCGACTTGAGCGCCTTGGCCACGACCTTGGTAGCGTTGGCCGCACCGTGCTTGGCCTCCAGAAACCCGAGCACCACGAACGAGCCACGGTTGCTCTTAGCCCACGACGCGAGATGGTCCTCGGCCGCCGACAGCAGCGGTACAGCGTACGTGGTCTCCTGGACAATGCGCCGCAGCGCCAGGTGCGCGATCGCGTCAGTGTGGATCGGCTCCTCGTCGTCGCTCTCCGGGCCAGCGAGCACCGAGTCGATCAGCGCGGTCTCGAGCTCCTTGCTCTCGCAACGCTTGAGCACTTCGACAAGCACGTCGCGACCTTCCTTGGAGCGGATCAGTGCCGTCATGTTTTCGGCGCACATCTCCTCGAGCTTCGGGAGTAGGCCCTTCAGCAATTCCTCGCGACGTGCCTCGGGCTCCTTCTTGTAGTTGACCACGAGCTGCGTTGGGTCCTCTGGGCTCGGCAGCATGGGCGGTGCGAGCAACGCGATATCGTCGGGCGAGAGGTACTTGTTGTTGAGCGGGCTCAGCAGCTGGAGCAGCACCTTGCGGCCCGAGGCGTGCATCGCGACGTCGAAGAGGTGGTCGTTGAGCTCGGCGAGCACTGACTTCTGGACAAGCACCGTGTCGTCCACCACGTCGAGCAGGCGCTGGATCACGAGGTAGCCGCTCGGGTGGTTCGTGGCCTCGAGCACCTTGTCCTTGAGCGTCTTGATGATGCGCTTTCGGTCCTTGGCGTCGCCAAGGGAGATACACTTGTTCACGACGCGCGCGCCGTTGCGCGTGGCCAGCAGCGCCAACGCGGCGTCGCGCACGTTCACGACCATGGCCATGACGTCGCTGTGGTCCGCGTTCGAAAAGTAGTCCCACAGCAGCGACTGCACAAATGCGAGCCCGAGAAGCTGCTTGTCGACCATACGGTTGAGCGAGGTCGCGAGGTTCGCCAAGATCTCAGCGCGCTTGGTCTTGTTCTCGGCGAGAATGTCTTTGAGGTTCTTCTTGTTCTCGGCCTTGAAGTAGGCAAACTCCTTACCAAAGAACTCAAGCTTGAGCCCCGAGAGCTGCGAGGGCTTGAGGTGCTCCTGTGCGTACTCAAGCACGTTCGCGGCGATGTTGTGGGTGCCGATGGTCACGACGTGGCCCGTGAGCTTCTTGACGATGAGCGCGCGGTCGTCCTTGCCGCCGTACTTGATCATCTTTTGCACGAGAAAGACGCCGTACTGGGTCTTGGCGAGCTCCAGGATGTGGTCCTTGAGTTCGGCGATCGTGGCCGAGCGCTGCAGCGGCGAGCCAAACTTGAGCAGCGCCTGGATCACGCGCGACGCGTCGTGCTTGGCCGCAATGTCGTACACTTTGCCCTGCACGAGATGGAACAGCTCCTCGACCAGCTTAGCGCGCTTGGCCTTCTCGACGTCGCGCTCGCGAATGATGTTCCAGATCTCCTTGGCGCGCGTGACCATCTCGTAGTGCGGGCGCTGCATCTTGCGCTGCTTCTTGGCCTCTTTCTGGTCCAGCGCGGCCTGCTTCGGGTCCTGCTCGGACGGGGCCGGGCGCTTCTTGCCGCCCTTGGCGCCGTCAAACTTCTTGGCGCCGGTCTTGCCGCCGTGGGCCGTCGGCTTGGTCTCCTTCTTGTTCACGGCCATGGCTGTGTGGAGGTAGAGGAAGGAAAGCGGTGCGCCTCGCGAATGCCCCAGTCAATGCGCTTGACGACGTTTGATGCACCTCGCAGCTTTGTGCGGACCAGTCAAAAGGCATGAGCTGCTGGAGTGGTCCACATCACCGTATGATAATGACCCGAATTGAGCGCTTTATGTTTCGTATAAGTTAACCTTTTACTACCGCGCAATTCGAGGGACCAGAGACAATGGTCACCAAGGTCGCAAATATGAAACTCTGTCCGACGTTCCCATGAAAAGAAGAATACATCGTGCTCAAGTGCTGTCTATTGGGGGTATTTCAAATAGTCGATCTTATAATTCAGTGATCGTCGTTCTACGCGGAAGTACGAGTTCTCGGTGGGCCGATTCCCGCTCGTGGCTTGGCGAAACCTCGTGAAAGTTGGCAATAGGCGTTGTCGGGTAGGACGAGCCCGTGTGCGAGAATCGCTCAGCCATGGATACACTGCTTGCGAGGCTACTCCGGCCGTCGCTTTCGCCATCGTAGGCGCTACTAAAGTCCGAGTCGTCTTCAGCTTCGAGCTCGTCGAGTAATTGCTCTCGAACATATTCGAGCAGCGTCGATGTGTACGCATTTGTAGCTACCTGGTGGGCGGCACGATGCTGTGGATCCGGCGGAACAGAAACGACGGAGCGACCATCTATAAGGAAGGAAGAGTATCACAAATCGTCAATAAACGCCATCGAAGTATAGCACTCGCAGGCGTGCGCACCAGAGTCGAAGGCTGATCGAAGTTGTTCTCGAACGAATGAAGGAGACCGTGGAGACACGTTGCGAGCCGAGAGAATTACGGGGGCTTGCATGAATGAAAGCTTGGACTTCTTGGCTCCAACTTTTTCTTCATGATCGTTCACGTCACGCTGAAAAGTTTTCAAACACAGCTAGATGAGTTCAAGATCAGTTTCTAAAATCGCAAACTTCGGTACGTACCTCAATCTCCAAATCGATTTCGTGGTCAAGATCTTTGTTCTGGAATTTATGCACGCGGCCGCAGCATGCCAAATTGGCAATTTTTCCGAACGTTTCCTTCAGCATCAGGCTCTGGTGGCGTGTGGACCAATAAATAATGGACACGAGTAGCCCGAGCGACGCAAAGTTGATCGCGCTGAAGATACACAACGGGTACGCAGTCGACTTGATGTACGAAGATTTTTTGTGGCTCTCGAGGAGCATGTTGTTGATACCGCCCAGAAGGAATGTGCCCACGACCGCCAGTCCGTACGTTGCGAGAAGTATCTGTCGCCACATTAGTGACCGGAAAAGACCCACGCTATGAGGCTGCGAAGCATTGTGGTACGCCCTCCATAGCGCAAGAATAGTCGGTGGGCCGAGCGCGACGCACGCGGAAAAAGTGATCAACGTGAAGGTGTGGAAGTACAAAAGTCGTCCTGGCCCCGGTTCGATCCAGCAATTATGAAGTCCCGGGTACGGACCGTAGTCGCTGAAAATGGAGCAGACAATTACCGCGAGCGAAGGTAGTCCAACAAGCGACGCATAGTAGAGTCTGCTGTGACGCGCGAGTTCCGCGACTGGGATCTTCAGCACAATTACTCGGTGAAGCGTCACGATGACGCAGAACACGTTCCAGATCGCCGCACAACTACACCAATGAAACATTCGCCCTTGCAGCTCACAGAGCGTCACCCACGGTTGTTCCTTTTCGGTGACGACTCGGTTCTGGGACGCGATACTGATGAGAAGAGCGAGATGAATACCACAAAGTGCGACGCTGGTGAGAGTACACAGCAAAGTTCTAGTCAAGACGTGAATCTCATGAGAGCACACGGGGAGTGGCACGTACAGCATCATGGTGAAGATGTTGTCTGGAAACTTGCGATGCTCTTTATTCCGTATCCGCTGAAAGAAGACTGTAGCCGCCGCAGCGATCGAAATGATCGTCAACGCCTGGTCAAAGCTGTTCTGGTCTGCTCGGCATCGATCGAGCTCGTACTGCGCAAAGCCGTCGTCCGCGAACGGCACTGGGATCGTGCCGGGCGTCGTCGCATCGGCCATCACAAGCGGGGCCCGCGTTCGCGGAGCCTCGTTTCGTCACTGCTGAGCGTTGGTGGCGTCCGCGCGCCTCGTGATTCTGTCTAATAAGGGGCGGTGAAAGGCCTCACTGTCCGCTTCCGCATCGAAAAATCGCTGCACACACGGCGCTTTCGCCGTTGGCCCTCGGTGTTGAGTGAGCCGGTCGGCGGTCTCTTCTTCCTCCCTGATTGTGTTAGGACACTTTGAGTGAGCCGAAATCGAGCCAATCAATGACGAGCAGCTCCTCCAGCTGGCTGGAACTTTCCTGTTTCGCAACTTCATCTGGTCCTGTGTATTGGGCCAAGAGACACCGCGATGGCGCCGAACGTGGGCGACAGGCGGTCCCAGTGCATCTACAGTGGAACGCTCACTCATGTCAAAGGATTCGATCTCCAACCGCGTGGCGACGAATATTATAGTATCTGCATTCGGTCAGTCATCGCCATCACCGTCAGTCGAACTGCTGTCGTCCTCGCTATCGTCCGTGGTGTCCCCCTCGTCGACGTCGTCGAGAAGAAGGGCGTCGTCTCTCTCCACCGCGATGGGTCGTCCTTCTCGCCAGTCCTCGAGTAGGTTCACAAGACCCGTATGTCCACGAAGCCGGGCGAGGTCACACAAGGTCTCACCAAACTCCAGTAACGCGTTCTGTCAGTGAGCTGGCAATGCAACTTGCGACACTTCTCCGCTGGAAGCGATGGTACACGAACCTTGTTGCGCTTGGCAACCAAGTCGGCGTCGCAAAGCTGGAGCAAATTCACGAAGAGACTAGCATGTCCATTCGCAGCGGCATAGTGTAGTGCTGTCATCCCCTGTATCTGTAGAAGCAGCCCAAGAAAAATGAACCCAGTCCTCCACACTGTTCGCAATTCTTTGTCACTCACATCTTGAAGGTTCACATCGGCGCCGGCATTCAGGAAGAGCATGCCGAGCTGGTGGAGATGGAGGCCGCTCTCGAGACATATCATCAGTGCAGTCTGGCCAAAAACCTGTGAAGCGGAACGGCGTGTGAAAACCCAGGATGGTGTTTGTGGAAACCAGATCTCCACGCACATTCCTCGCGTTGAGGTTCGCACCAAGCTCAATAAGCGTCCCTGCAGCAGCGCGAGATTCACCAACAACAGTCAGCATGAGGGGTGTGGTACCCCATCGGTCCTGGACGTTAAGATCGGCGCCATATTTCGCGAGGAGTCGCACAAGGTCGAGGCTGCCAACACGACTAGCCCAGTGGAGGGCTGTCCAGCCATCGCGCTATTACAAAACCACAAGCAATCGAGAGTGCCAATTGCGTCAGCTCGTGAGATTGCACAGGAGTTTTCATTGTTGTACTCGTACATCTTTTTTGCTGATTGAGGCGCCTTTCTTGAGCAGCACGTGGCAAATACTGGAACGATTGAGAGTACATGCCCAGTGCAACGCGTTGCGTCCGTCCGAGCCGAGCGCGTCAATGTCGATCTTGTTGGCTATCGCTGACAGAATCTCATCAACGTTGTCTGTTTCAGTGCCAAAAAAAATTGTTAGTGGAGTCGTAAAACAACGAATTGCGAAGAGGTAATCAGCTAGCCACCTGTCTTTGCCGCTAGCGTGAATCCATCGGCGATACGGGAATCCCGACGAGCCACCTACACAGTACATATGCTCTCATCAGCGTGTTCCAACCCAATCCGTAGAAGCAAAAAGGCGTACATGGTATGAATGGGCCATCCGCCACTGCAAATAGGTCGTGGCAGCGAAGATAACATCAGCAATCGCCGCCTTGTGAGATGATGCCGACGAGATGCACACAAAGTCCTCCACTTTCATTGCCGCTCGACAGATCGTGTCGTACTCATTGACCATCAACTGCCACAATACGACCGCCACAAGCACGCACACACACTGGACGAAAGCACAAACCACGGGTGCGACAAGAGTCGTCTCTCTTCCTTCGCCATTCCAAGTTGGGGTCTTGATTGCGAACGCGGCCATCATGCTGGAGGTGAAACCAACCATCGCCGCCACCAGCGCGACGACCGTAAGGGCACGAACTCCGGTCGCATATGACTGGCACCAAGGATCACTCGTAGTCACTGCCGCAATAGAACTACAGCCTCGTAGTTAGAGAGAAGGGGAGAACTCGAGCCGTAACTCTTCACTGAAACACGTACCAATACCGTTTGTAGTTGGTGAATTGCTGGTTGTTGCCAGTGACTGTCGCGTCGTCCGCCGAGAGGCCGGCATTAATAAGCTTGTACTGGACGCCCGTTCCCTTCACATATTGTGTATCAGACACCTCAGTCATGGCAACACTGTGTCCGTTCACCCGCAAGAAAACGTACCGCGAGAAGCCAGAGGCCGATGTCGACCGAGTTGACCGTGTCATGGGCCCATTTGGGCTCGGAACTGGCGCTCATGAGCAGCACCATGGCCACGAAGCTCGACGCGTTGCCTTCGCGGACATCGCCCGCCATCAGAAATTACGCGTCTTACGAGGGAGGAGGTGTACGTACCGAGCAGGAACCGCCGCTGCATTTCGTTGCCTCTTGCTTGGTCTTTCCTGTTGGAGGTTTTCCACAGCAAATGTGTCGCTTCAATGATGAAACGATATGTATTGGTTATAAATCTAGATAAACGGTTATGATTGGTTCAAATAGGGAATCGTTGAAGTTGCCGTCCGCGCGATCCACCAACTCGGCCCACATAGAGAACAATCGCCAGACAAGAGGAAATCCTTCACCATACAAACCACCAGTGAGTTGAGCGTGCAAAGGGAAACCCCGCGATCCCGTCTTCACCTCACTCTCGAATCTTCCGTGCGCCTCGCACACCCCCACACACCAAGTCCCGCCGTCCCCGCTTTCCTCTCCTC
>JAADVT010000559.1:0-21121 GCA_023335895.1 Pythium rishiriense
AATACTTCATCAACCATGCATCTTTCGACATGAAGAGCATCCGTGATATGCCTCTCAACGTTGTTCAAGAGTGGGTGATTGTCAACGAGCGTGATGAACCGATGGGAGATGGCAAGCCGGGGATGATGATCGCCAACAACCATCCCTTCCATATCCACACTAACCCGTTCCAGATCGTGTCCATGACGCACGGTGAGGGAGTAGACTACAAGGTTGGGGATTGGCGCGACGTGATTTTGATCCCGACTCCAGGAAATGTCACGATTCGTTTCCGGCCGGTCGATTTCCGTGGACCGACTGTTGCACATTGCCATGCGGCCGCTCACTCAGACGCCGGTATGGTTGCTCTTGTTCAAATTGTGTAATGTAATAACCACGTTGACGTTTTTGTCGAAGTCGTAAACTGTACCTGTTCTAGTCACTAAGAATGTTTTTGATGTTGCAGGTGCTTGCGAGCTCGAGATGCCTTCTTCAAAATGTTTTGTGGCAAACCAGTCACTGAAGCAGCTTCGAAGGCTAGACTGTTTCTTGCCACTCCGTCTCGTGTTGTGTAGTGATACACAACTCCACGCGACTGCATCTTTGTAGGATCCTTCTCTTGGAGATTCACAACTTCGTGGGTAAACTCTTTTGTCCGCAATTGATGAGGTGACAATCCTTTTTCAAAGATGCGCTGCACGATATCCACAGTGTGGGTTGCCAGCAGAACCTGACAGCGCAGCTTCATCACAAGATACGCCACGATGTTCACAGCTAGAACATTTGCCTGTTGAGTGGTGAGGCCAAAACCAACTTCATCAAGAATAACCAGAGATCGCGGCGTCGTGGTCTTCGTCAATTCAGCGAGTTGATGCAGTTCATCGATACCAGCATGATGCCATCCAGCGTTCTTAGGGTCTGGAGAACGGTGCATTCGCGAGTGAATTGTATCGAACGTAGACAAAGTCATCGATGTTGCAGGTACAAATGAGCCGACCTGAGCCATCACAACGAGAAGAGCCGCCATGCGAAGTAGAGTACTCTTTCCGCCCATGTTTGGCCCTGAGATGATCGTGACCGCCCCGCGGGTGATTTCGTTATCCAAACGCATGTCACTCGAAATATACGAGGTGCCTTGTGGAGCAAGCAGCTCCAATGTTGGGTGGCGCCCGCCGGTAATACAGAGCTTGCTCGTCGTCACAAACTGCGGTCTTGAATAATTGGGAAGTAGCCGAACAACTGTCGCCATCGATGTTAGGCAATCAAGTTGAGCAATTACGTCTAGCCCACGAATCCCCATCACGTATATCTCAGCATCAATTGCCGCGACAATCTTCAGCCATACACGTCGAATCAGGCTCAATTTCTCTTCGACAAGCACGTCCTCCTCCAGCTGCAGTGCGCGAACAAGTGGTGCGTAATACCGGACAACAGATTTAGTAGAAGACACGACAAGCCAATCACCAGGAATGCAGCTCAAGTATTCCCTTTCGACGACGAAAAGGTGATTCGACGCCTTCCCGATTCCGTTCGGCCGGTGTGATGTATACTCGAGAGTCGGCATCTTCAGTTCGCGACGGTAGGAAAATAGGTTCTCGTGAAATTTTTTGTCTATAGCGTAGAGCTTTGCAAGTATATCTTCGAGTTGACGTTTCTCGTGAACAAATTTGTCCCACATCTTCGAAATTGCTTGTTCCGTGTCATTCTTCAGGGCAGCGTCGACGTCGAAGTTCTGTAGAAACGTTTCCAACTTTATAATATCGCGGGGATAAAGGCGGAGAAGCTTGTGTAAGACAGGTATCGAATTCGTTGTGTCCAGTGCGTGTGATATCTGATGCTCGGCTTGAATCAATGCTCTTAGTAATCGCACGACAGAGCTCGTTGTTGCACGGCGTAAGTGAAGTTGCATGAGCAGGCGCTCGATAGGCAAAGCTGATGGTAATATGTCGTCACGCAGCGCCTCGTAAATACTTGCACCATCACCGGATACGCATGACATGGATTCCACGCAGTCTTGTCGATCTTCAATTTCACGCACACTTGTCAGCGGGAATTGTAACCACTCTTTCAAAAGACGAGCACCGAATGCAGTGACAGTGTGGTTCATCATGCTGAATAGGGAGCCTTCGCCATCACCAAAATGTCGAGTGGTCCGGTCTGTAACGAGTGAGAGGTCTCTCTGCGTGGATGTTGTGAGCCTCAAGCGATTTCCCCCTTGGCGAAAACGGACGTGTTGATGGGATACACGTATGGTATCAATTGATAGTGTAATGTCGAATCTCAGGGACCGAAGATATGTGACCATTGCTCCCAGACAGCAGTGAGCAAGTCGAGGCAATTTTGAGCTCTTCAAGTGTTTCCTAGACGAGTCAGAGCTGCTGAGCGTGTCAACAAACTCAACGTACTCAAGTCGGAGTCGCTGACTTGAAGTTTCGTCCCTGTGAATCTGGTCTTCTTGCCGTGAATAGCGTTCGATTGTTTGCTCCGTTGGAGGGCTAACATTACCGATAGGGAGCAGAAACTCAACTGGTTGGAGAAGCGAAAGGAACTCGTGCAGCAGCGATCGTTTCCCATCTAAAACTCCCATTTGTGAGCTGAGGACCAATTCAAAACACTAACGGGAACCCGCATACCGTCTCTGAACTCGTTGAACACCGCCTCGCCGCTGTGAATATCGTAGCCGAATACACCGATGGAAACACTCTACGCATGTGAAGCAGAGGCGGAGGGTTTAGATGAACCAACTCCCAATACCAGTCCAAACTCTTACGAACGGGCGCACCCACCTCGAAGTCTGCCACTGCACGGACTCCTGGTTCCATGGTATGGACTAATTGGGTGAACAGCCGTTTGGCCTCGATGGTCTCTTCGACTAGGGCGAGGATGAAACGTGATTGACCGAGACTCGGTTTCGCTTCCGTTGCTGTGTCTTGTCCGCACGAGTGTCCACCCGATGAGTCAGCGGCATCAGCATCTCGCGAGTCGTCGGCGTCGAGCGCATCGGGGATAGTCGCGCGGGTGTACACTTCGACCACGTCCCTGTCAGCACGACTCGCGCGTCAGTCCAAGGACCGTGCGACCATGGACCAATGGGGCCGGTGCGGTACCGTTCAAGCGGTTGCCGTGGGCCCGATGGAACCGCGCCAAGCTGCTTGACAATGCCAATCTTGAACCCGGCCAAGACCAATCGCCGCCCGTGGTGGAGCGCACGGTGGACGGGGACCGACGCCTCCACGAACGCGCGGTGGCGCTGGGCGCGGACCCCCAGCACCGCGGACGCGCGCTCCGCGTCGTCGCCGAACATGCGCATGCGGTACCCACACTCGAACAACAACAGCATGTCCGGGTACTGCCTCTTGAGCGCGACCACTTGCTTCTCCATCTCGGTCAGGCTCGGCTGCTCGACGTGGCCGACCGCAGGTGGAGGGTCTCCGCGTCGCCGCTTCCTCGATAGGAAAACGCCCAGCGAGTGGCGCTCCTGTGGTGGGTCGGTGGCTCGGTCGCCATCTTGGAAATACTGGGATGGCCGGCGTTGCGCCATGTTTCCCCCGAAAAAGACCAACTGCAACCAATTAAGTTCGGTCTTCACGATAGCGTACTTCCCACGATTTTTCCAACTTTCAAAAAACAAAACTCGTTTTTGCTTTCGCGCCATGATTTCTCCCAAACCGGAAAAATACCCCAAAAAAATCCAAAAAAAAGGAGAAAAAAAAACAACAGGTCATCCCTCCTTCTCCCAAACACAAAAAAATCCTCCCCTTCTGGCCCAGTTCTCACGGAGCGCCACCCAAGCTAACCCCCCAAAAGGCCTCTGTTTCCGACGGCGCATCCGGCCAAACTAAGCCAGCTCGGTCTCGCCTCCTCCTCCCATGGCGACGTCCTCCTCCTCGGCGACGGCGGCGGTGCCCGTGGTGACGTTCGAGGACCTGGACAACAGCGTGCGCAACGGCAAGAAGAAGCTGTACTGGTCGGCGTTCGAGGTCGTGCTCGCGACCGCGCAGCCCCAGGGCGCGCCCGTCGAGACGCGGTACGACGCGTACCAGGTCAACCACAACCACCTCAAGAAGCTCCACGCGGGCGCGCGCGGCGGGCCCCACTACGTGCGCGTCGAGTGCAAGTACTGCACGGCGCCGCGCTTCACGCAGAGCATCACGGTCTCGACGAAAAAGTTTGAGGAACACTACATGACGCTCCACGCGCTCGACGCGCTCGCGACCGCCGACGCCAAGAAGGCCCAGCAGCAGCACCAGCAGCGCAAGAGCCACCACCGCACGACGGCGACAACTGGACCGCCGGACCACGACCACGTCGAGCCGGACGGCGAGCGCGACCACGAGGACGGCGACGGCGACGACAACGCGGCGCCGCGCGTACGCGCCAAGCGCGCGCGCAAAGACGGCGGCGGCGCGACGCCCGTGGCCGGCAGCGCGAGTGCCAAGCGCCCGCGGCGCGGCGCGGCTGCCAAAGACGACGACGACCATGTCGCGGCCATGCAGGGCGCCGCGGCCGCGGTCGTCGCGCTCAGCGGCGGGACCCACAGCGAGTCGTCGTCGCGCACGCAGCCAGCGACGACGACGACGCTGCCGTCGTCGCTCGTGGACAGCAGCATCGTGCTGGATCCGGCCGACTCGGACACGAAGCGCGCCAAGAAATCCTACTGGACGGCGTACGAGGTCGTGATCTGCGAGCGCGTCCAGCGCAGTGCGAGCGCGGCCCACGACATCGAGGCGTCGGCCGCATCGACGGCCGCGGACGAAATGGTGATGCGGGAGACGCGGCAAGACGCGTGGCGCGTCAACCACAACGCGCTGCGCCGCCTGCACCTCGATCCGGCCAACGACACGACCGTGCGCGTCGAGTGCCGCTTCTGCAGCGAGCCCAAGTTCAACCAGTCGATCACCGTGTCCACGCGCAAGTTCGAGCAGCACTACTACTACGAGCACGGCGACGAGACCCAGCGCCAGGAGCTCGAAGAGCGGCTCGCCGCCAAGGCTGCTGCCGACGCCGCCGCTCTCACCGATGGGGCACACGGCGTCTCACACGAATCGATCTATATCCCCAAGCGCCGCAAGTCGTGGAAGGCGCTGCTGATGGACCGAGAGAATGCGGCAGCGGCGGCATACGCCACTGGCGCCGCGACAGGCAAGGCGCCGTACGCTGGTGTGGGTGGAAGCCACGCGCGTGGCGTGGTGTCGGCGCGTCACCAGCGCACGCTGCTCGTGGACTGGATGCTCCACGACTACCTGCCGCTCTCGATGGTCGAAAGCGACCGTTTCCAGGCGTTCGTCGGGTCGCTTGACCGGAAGTTCGAACTCCCGCAACCGCAAGCTCTGCACAAGGACCTTCAGCAGCGGTATGGTGCGGTCTGTGAGACAATGAAGAAGCAGATCGAGGAAGAACTCAAGAGCGGCACCGCGTTCGTGCTTGCAGTCGACCAGTTTCCTGTGCGCCGTTCCGCCGAGGAGGTCGCCCACGTATTGATAACAGTGCACTACATCTCGCACCAGTGGGAACGCAAGCAACTTGTGCTTGCATGCCGTCCAGTCATTACTGAGCGTTCGCCTGAAGCCACGTGGAAGGTGGTCCAAAGCGTTTTGGACGAGTTCGGCTTCCCAGTCGGCGCTTTCACATCGGCTACTGTCCACAGTGATGAGGTAATCGACCAAGCTCTCGAGTGCCTCTCGCCTACGGCTGCACATGTGCGAAAGCCGACTGCCGTGGTCACGCTGTGTGCTGCTAGTGCGTTGCAGACGGTTGTCGAGGCAGGACTTTCCATTTTGCATCGCGACGTCGTCGAGTTTCAGCCAGTAAACTCTGTGTTGCAACAGCAAGCGTTCGAGTTATCGACTTGGACGGATCTACACGCAGCCGTGAATTCCATTGTTCTGCGCTGTAAAGCAAGTGCTGGAACTGAGGTGCCACCACCAGTGATACTTTCGGCTGAAGCTATTACGACAGCGCAGGCAATCACCGAGCTGTTTGAGCCATTCGTACGCATCGCTGAAGACATGAGCAGCACTGCGTACCCGACGGTCCCAATGATTTTCCAGTACTTCCGTCACATGAAGGAAACCATTACACAGCGCTTGAAGGCAAGTGAGACCACGAAAGACCAGCTCGCGCCAGTTGCTAAGGCTATGCATACCGCTCTCAACGACTTGTATCACAAGGTGGTCCATTCCAAGGCGCTGATCGCTTACGTGCTGGACCCTCGCTTCCGGTTCGCCCACATCTCAAGCAGTGATGAGAGTAGCATCCGCTCACGGATCGCCGAGGTAGTCACGGCGATGAAGGGTGAGAGTGAGGCGACTGTGGCCAACGGCAACCATCCCGGTCACTCCCATCAAGAACCAGAGACCACAGGGACGTCGACGCGCCAGACGCGTTCGTTGTTCGAAGAACTAGCGACTAGCGGCAAACGCATAAGCCTTGGCACAGCTCCTTCTGCTAAGCAAGATGTGTCGACCGCCGATGCCACCACACTGGCCGAGCTGGACGAGTATCTGAGTCTTGAGGACGAGGACTTTAACGTCAACGTGCTACAATGGTGGCAAACACACAAGTCGCAGTTCCCCACGTTGGCCCAGGTCGCTCGTCGGTATTTGGCTCTCGTTGGCACGTCACTCCCAGCGGCGGAACTCTTCACGCGTGTCGGTCAGCAGCTCGTAGCACGTCGATGTGCGCTGAACGCAGATTCCCTCGAAGCGACTATTGTTGTACGTGCGTCCGGGGAATCCGTCGGTCAACCCCAGACGCCACAAGCTCGTGTGCAGGTCTCGGAAGTGAAACGGAGCAGTCCTCTCCAGTCTTCGCAAAATGTGGGGCCGCCAATTGCTACCGAAGCGACACCGGTGCAGGTGCCTACGCAGGGCACGAACAACAAGGACACCTTTGCAGTCATCGTATGAGTCGGTTCGCGACCGGTCAATGGATCAATTTGTGTAGCTTTGGGAGACAAGTATGTTAATTTGTATGCATTGGACGTTTACGCTGCATCATTTCAGTGTGCCCTTCGACGGGCACTTCAATTGATCTTTCATCGCATAAATGTCTCGCCGGTCTGGGCAGTCAAGAACCGTCGCAGGACCCCCGGCACGGATCTGTCCACGTACGCACTCGACGGTTGGTGGAGCATGGTCAGCAGCTCCAGATTGGTACATTGGGCTCGCTGTTCGCGCGCGAGAGCCACAAGCTCCGAGATAAGTCGACCTAACAGCGCCTTTCTCGTCTCCACGTCGCCGGAACACTTTGCACGCCAGCCGAGTAATGCAGTACACTCAGCCCCGTTCGTGAGGTAGGTGCGCACCCTTTGGCAGTACGCACAGTCGCGGCTCGAGCGACATGGTGGGTTCGTGGCGCCGTATCGGCGGGGCAGCGGCTGATGCTTGGACTGCGTCGCCTTCCGGAGTCGGCGCTGCAACATGCAAAAGTCGGAGAACCGGTGCGGCACTTGGAAGTCGGGTGCACGCAACAGTGCTCGCGACGGCAATGAGGCCTCGGTGGCCACTCGACGAGTCCGGTTTGTCGGGATCCGTCGAGTCTCGCGGTAGTTATACACATTCAGGATGTAGTGCACAGTCCCTCGGCTGTCGTCGTCCTCGGTGGTGGTGTACACGTCTCCGACAGTGATACACTCGATGCGATCGAGAAACGCCCACAGTTGGGTCATCTTTGGTAACCGCATCTTTGGCGTGAGTGACCCTAGAGTGAGACGAGGAATTCCACGTGGCGCTTGTTGTTGGACGACCACGCGTGGCTTCGCGTTGCCCACCGATTCACCATCGGAAGGCCTTGACACCAGCTCCTGCTGGAGGCTGGGGGCGCGGGGGCGTTCAAGGCGAAGGAGCTGTTTCGTCGACCGAGAACGGCGTGGACGCGACGACCGCATCGACGCCATGGATGCGGGTCGCCGGAAGCTTGCCGGGGTCGCGTGGTTATCAGTTTCGTCGACATCAAGTTGGCATATATATCGTCCGTCTGCAGCCACGCTACGTCGTCGAGTGGGCATGTATGACGAGGGCTTCGCAGCAATGTTTCTTGTCTTGTCTTCCGTGTCTTCTACTGGCTCGGCAACGCTTCCGGTAGGCATGAACGGAGTCGCCACGACGATCATGGGCAGCAGTTGCTCGTCAAGTTCCAACTCAGTCGCAGTCATATCGGTTATTCTCAAATGAAGGGCTGTCAACCGAGGCCCCGTGGCTGTCTTCTGCTCGTAAAGAACTCCAACCAGTGCAACGTGCAACGTATTCGATGAGGCCCAGCTGAACCGTATCACACCGGCCACAGCCTTCTGGGACACTCGGGCACCGTGTGTGTCGCGGATCCAACTGGCCGAATGCGATGTTAAGCCTGAAGACTTGGCAAACGGCGTGCAGCAGGACTTCAGCTGCTTCACCTCGTTGTACAAAGGCTCTGCCGTGTTTAGCATCCAGGTTGGGAGAGTCTTCTTGTGTAAAAAGCCAGGACCTTCCCGTGGATGGACAAACGAGAGTCCGCTGGAATCCTGTGGACTCCGCCTTTTGTGTTCATGTCCCAGTTTACCGCTCATCTCAATGCAAGGATCTTGGCTTTGCGGATGATACCAAACGCTTGAGGACGACGGCCAGAGGTCTCTAAGGCAAGCACGCCGTCGACCTGTAAAAGCACCATCATCAAGAGCCATCGAGGAGCGCCTCCTTCTGTGCAAGGTATCTATGTCGGTAGGGAAGTAGAGGGCATGTGCTAATATCAGCCGCACACTGGCTTGCTTTAGTAACGATTAATTTGCTTTCCAGCCTGTGCGAAATTCTGGTCGGATCGCCGTCACCGCACGATCTGCCCTCGACCGCCTTGTGCGACGCCACCCTTTCGTCATCGCATAAAATTCTCGCCCGTTTGGACCATCAAGAATCGTCGCAGCATCCCGGGCACCGAGCGGTGCACGTGCCGGTTCGGTGGATGCGCCATCATCGTCAGCGTGGCCAGGTTGCTGCACGTGTCGCGCTGCTCGCGCGCGAGGAACACGAGCTCCGAAATGAATTGGCTCAGTAGCGTCTTGCGCATCTCGACGGTCGTGAAAAACTTGGTGCGCCAGCCCAGCGGCGCCACGCTCTCGGTACCCGAGGCGATGAACAACGCGACGCGTCGACAGTAAGCACAGTTGCGGTGGTGGCTGCTACTGACAGATTCGATGTCGGTTGGGAACGCGCGTGCGTTCGGATGCTTGAGCTGCACTGCCCGGAGGATACGATTTCGCAGCTTTATGAAGCTGGAAAAGCGGTGCTCAATGTGGTAGTCCGGCTTCCGCAAGGGCGGCGCCGAGCCAGAGTTGGGGTGCCATAGAGACCTCCGCACGGTTCCATGATAGCGGCGCGTCGGCAGGCTGTGCTGCTCCTGGTAGTTGTACACGTCCAACACGTAGTGGACGGTCACGCCGCTGTCGTCGTCGTCATGGGTCGTAAACACATCGCGGATCGCGATGCACTCAATGCGGTCGAGCAACGCCCACAGCTGCGCCATCTTGGGCACGCGCGTCGCCGGTGCGAGCCGCGACGGAACGAGACGAGGAACGCCCACGGAACACGCAATTGCCGCGCGTGGCGAGTCTGCGTGTGGCGAGTGTACTACGGGTGGTTCATCCACTGCTGGGTCTTGACCAAAGTCCACTTGATTCGACGTCGGCACGGGCTCCTCCAACGCAGTCGGACTGTTGTTCGGGGTGTCTGTCGTCGGCTCCAACTCCGCGACTCGCTTGAGTCCATTATCAACAGAGCGTGGTCCAGCCTTGACTTCGTTCTCCTCGTCGTCCACGTCCTCATCCTCGTCGGCGCCGAAAAGCCCCGCGCGCCGCGCACCGTCGCGCCACGCTCTCGCGGCACGCGCCATGCGGTCTCGGCCGACCAGCAACGATGCCGCGAGCCGCGACGGCGACCGCATCGCCTGAGAAGAGGCCGTGGCACTCGATGGCGATGCCACGCGATACCTCAGTTTGAGCTGTGAGCGCTCGCTGCCACTTCCGCCGTCCGTGTCATCGTCCTCTTCCGACGCCGTGGCGCCGTCGCTGCCAGCGCGCTGTCGACACTCTTTGGTGTGGTGCACCTTGTATCGGAGCCCTTCGTAGCCGCTCGAGGCGCGACGCCCGACGTCGCTCTCTTTCTCCTCGTCCTCGTCCTCGTCGCTCCCGGAGCCCCAGCGACGGGCGTCGCGTGGCGCGGCGTCGCTCACGCAGCGGATCGCGAGCGGCGCCGGCAACACGAGCGCGCCGTCGCCCTCTGCCATGGCACCGCCGTCGCCCTCTGCCATGGCGCTGGCGTTCCTGCTGCCGTGGTGCTGAGTTGAGGCGGAATCACCTCTCGGTCGTCTCACCTTCGCCCGTGTTTGTGTGTGTGCAGGCCACGCCGGTGTCTGCGACACCCCAAAGCCGGATGGCACACACGAAACACTCGGAAGTTGGGGAGATGGGGGCGGGATCCGCCCACCTGAGTTCCTGCAGCGTAAACACACGGACCGAGGGCGACGCTGTTCCCAGAGCTATGCGGCGTTCGCAATCGCGCTCCACCAAGAGCCACGCAGCCGGCAGTCGCGACTGTGTGGTGGTGCCTGCGTCTCTCTCTCTCTCGAGGAAGAAGAACACTGCCGATCCGGCATTCCCTTAAGTGCAAGGAAGGAAGCATGAGGAGGGCGCAAGGTGATTTTGCTACAGTATAAGGTGTGCACACGTCGCAGATTCTAGTAGGAACGGTTGGGATACTGATTTTGCACGATCAAGGATCAGTAAATTACCGGATGAAGTTTGTTCTTTTTTTTTTGTTTTCTCTCTTTGTTGGTTTTCTTTCGCTGCGTTCCTCCCGTTGAAAATCATACTTTCCCTGAGCCCAGTATGTCATTCTGGAGGTCCCAACGGGCGGTCCGAACTTTGACCACCGCCCAGAACCAACAGTCACTTCTTTCCAGGTGCGGAACCCGAGCATGATGGTTGGGCTTGCACGCCTGTGGTAGTTGAGCTTCGTGGGGGTCCTTCCGTCATGAGAGTCTCATGAGAGTCTCATGACGAGACTCGTCGAGGGGTTGATGATCAGCAGTGGGTGTTCGATGGGTTCGGATGACCATGTGAGTGGCTTAGATGAGGATTCTCATTTCCCTAGAATAGGACGCCTGGGTCGGGCGACACGTGGACGATGGTGCTCAGACCAGACGGCGGCGGTCCAATGCTCCGAGTTCTATTTAGCACCGGGAGTCCCGCCGGGACAGATCTGAACATTCCCCACCCTGTGCTGCTCAGCGTCGAAAATCGATGCCGGACCACGCCGGTGGTCTGGCCTGTCCCATGCACGACCTCTCCAAAAAATGCCATGTGGCTACACAAATTACTTTTCGTGTCTCTGGTTTCTTACACCCGCATCCTCCCATTCGCTATAAATACATTCTTTCGGGACAGTATCCACCAATCCGAACCGTTCATTGGATATACAACCAATCCGTGCGCGTATAAAAAACGAGCGCTGTGTTTTGTAGTTTATGCGTTTATTTTTCGACCGCCCGAGGGTCAAGGTCCACGCCACACGAAAGTCTCGGCCACAGTTTGCCACAGTTCGCCATGCTGCACGCGCCGCCGCCGCCGCGCTCGCAGCACGCGCGCCCGCCCGACGACGCGCATCGAGTGCCGCGGCCGCCGCGGTCCGCGCCGCCGCACAAGAAACCGCGCGGCGAAACGGCCGCCTACGATTCGCTCGGCGCGGCCGTGCCAGCTGCCATGGCAGTGCCGTCGCACCACCGCCACCACGCGCGGCACCAGCCCCACGCCGCCGGCGCGTCGCCGCCTGTACCGTCGACCGCGCACTCGCATGCTGCCTTTTCGACTCAGCCGCATGCTGCCTTTTCGACCCTTGCTGCCACTGGCACGTCAGGCCACACGACCGCGGGCACGAGCCCGACCCACGGGCCGGCCCCCGGCACGGCCCTGGGCGAGCGCAAGAGCTCCTTCTCCGTGCCCGGCTGGATGCGCGAGCCGCTGGCCGAGGCCGCGGCCGACGTGCTGCTCAAGCAGACCACCGTGTGGCACGCCGTGGAACAGATCGTCGCGCGCACGCCCGAGGCCAACGCCGTGTGCGCGCTGGACGCGGCCGCGGACGAGACCGTGGCGCTCACGTGGCGCGAGCTGTACGACCAGGCGCTCGCCATGGTCAACGTGCTGGTCCACCTCGGGCTCGGCGTGGGCGACGGCGTCGTGTTCTGCGCCAAGAGCTCGCCGGCGCTGTACGCGCTCCACTTGGCCACGATCGCGGCCGGCGGCGTCGTGGCCCACGTGCGCGCGAGCTGGAAGGCCGAGGAGCTCGCGCGCGGCGTGTTGCCCAACGCCAAGGCCAAGATCCTCGTCGTCGACAAGCTCACCGACAATTTCGTGCGCGCGGTCCGCGACACCGTGCCGTCGTCGTCGGCGGGCGAGAGCCCCGTGCGGCCCCACGACCTGCGCGCGGTCGTGTCGCTGCGGGGCCTCTCGACCGAGCGCGCGCTCGCGCTCGACTTGCCCGTGTCGCTGCTCACGCTCGACGACATGCGCGCGCTCGCACGCGACTGCGCGGCCACGCAGCTCCAGCTGCTCGACCGCGCCACGGGCGCCGGCGTCATGCCCACGGACCCGTGCGTGCTGTCGTTCGACTACGACCCGGTCGGCCGCGTGCGAGGCACGTGTCTCTCGCACGACAATGTCATGTTCGCGGCCGCCAACCTCGCGCGCAGCTTTGGGCCGCTGTCGAGCCTGGACCGTCTCGTCGCGTACCTGCCACTCCACCACGCCGCGTCGCTCATCATCGAGTGCTTCCTGCCACTGCTCTGTGGCGTCACCGTGTACTGCGCGCCGAGCTACAAGGCCGGGCCCCTCATCCACGTGATCAAGCGCTGCCGGCCGACCATTTTCTTTGCGACGCCCGACGTGTGGACCCACATCAGCCAGCAAGTGTACCGCGCCAAGAGCGAGGTCAGCTCGTTCCTCTACCGCTGGGCCAAGGCTCGCGCGACCAACAACTCCAAGAAGCTGCGCTTTGGCCACGACGCACACCGCAGTCTTGGGTACATGCTCGCCAAGAAACTTGTGCTCAACAACCTGAAAAAGCGGATTGGACTCGAGAGCTGCCACGCGTGCTACTCGGTACTCGCACCGCTCGATTTTGAGCTTGAGAAGCTCTTCAAGACCATCGACATCCCGATCTACCAGCTCTACGGCGTGCCTGAGAGCAGCGGCTTTGCCGCCATCAACTTTCCGCACTCGTGGGAGTTCGGGACGTGCGGCCGTGCGCTGCAGGGCACCGTCATGGAGTACGATGACTATTCCCATGAGCTGCTGCTGCGCGGGCGCCACGTCTTCCTCGGGTACGTACGGTACCACGGGCAGATCGTGCCGTCGCAGACGTCGGACGGCTGGCTCCGCGTGCCACAGCAAGGCCATCTCACTCCTGACGGGTTCCTCAAGATCAACGACCCACCACGGCATTACTTGGTACTAGCAACGGGCGAGTGGGTGCCAACCGAGCCGTACGAGCGCGCGCTGCGCGACCAGCCTGAGCTCGAGCGGGCCGTCTTGGTTGGTGACGGACGTACGTTCCTGAGTGTTTTGCTGTTCATGAAAACGGCGGCCACCCAGACTGCATCGATTGGGCCGTATGGCGTCCCGCTGAGTGCGCTGGGTGCGATGAGCGCCATCGCGAGCCGCGGCACGAGCTTTAGCAGCGGTGCGAGCTATATGCACGCCAACAAAGCTGGGAACGCTGCAGCCGGTCGGCACGCGCACCACGTGCTGTGCGACGACGCCATCCAACTCGGGCAGAGCATGGGCAGCCAGGCGACGACTGTCGCAGAGGTCATCCGCTGTCAGCGCTGGGCCGTGCATTTCGATCGCGTGATTGACGAGCTGCCGCGCCGTGTCGGGGTCTCTGGTGTGCAAGTGCGCAAATGGATTGTGATGGCCGACGAGTTCACCGTCGAGGGCGGCGAGCTCGATCCGGATACGGGCGAGGTCAAGCGACGCGCCGTGGACACCAAGTACCACACGCTGCTTGACTCGTTATATTGCTGATCTTGCAGTCGTGGAATCGGCTAGCCAAGAAGATATAGAAAAGGAAGCTGGCTCGACTAGAGCTCATCCAAGTCAGTGTACATAGCTAACGATGAAGCATTCTGTACGATAGAGAAATACCTGAAATGTGGAGACACCGCTCTTCTTTGCCAATTCGAAATGTTCTTGCAGATGTTCTGGTGCGCAATATTTGACTGATTGGTCGAGACGTCGACACCGATCTCTCCTGTAGGTTTAGTGATGGATGGAACTATCAGAATGCGCGATGTGACGGTCAGACAATCTATTGTGCGGTGAGGACAACGTGACCGGAATGACATTAGCCCTGGCGGATCTTGATGCCTTGCTCTTGCCGACGAGCGTTCTTCGGTGGCGAGGGTTTCAAGTCGGCGTGCTCAACGCCAAGACTGGAAATGTTCTCGAACTGCGAACCGCACACGTCTTCCAGTTTGGACATCGGGAAGCTTTCAATTGCTTCGGGTTCCATATCCTGGAACAAGTCGCGCACCGTTGATGCCTTGATGTCGCTGACGACCGCCAGTTCCCACTTAGCGAACACTTCGTCGCTGATACCCATTCTGTGAGTCACATACAAAGTCAGATTAGACAAAGGCATCGAAAGTAACCAGGGGGCTATCGTACCTCGTACGAATGCGCTCCTTCACTTCAGCGACCGTATCTTGTTCTCGGAAATAGGTGATGCAAGGGACTCCGTGGGGATGGATCCAGTGCTGCCCAGGCATCTGGAAGTTGAAGTGCACGACACCGAAATAGAAGAGCTGATTCTCGTTTTCTCCATCTTCGCCCGAATCAGCATCCTGGCTTTCTGTGTACAACGTGATTAGTCGAGACTCTTCTTCTGGGATCCGTTCCACAAACAGGGCGACATCTGCAAGGTTTGTGTAGCCTGTCGAAGTGGTTGACATCCAGTACTTTTCCAGAGAGTCTTCTGGCCTTAAGACTTTTTGCAGCAAAGTTCCATTGTGCGTCACTTCGCACGCACGAAGTTTTGTCGAGGCGTCTAGTTCAAACTCTCTGATGATGTGGCCAAGCAAATCGGAGAGCCCGTCTGTTGGCGAGACCAAACAGTCCAATCGACGTGAGGTGGCAGGGGCACTCTGATCAAGGAAGCATTCATCGTGGGTGCTCAGGTAGACAATCACTTGTTTCTTCGACTCGATTTCAGTGATCGGATTTGCAAGAATCTCGTAGTACATCACATTCGTTCGTTCAGAGTATTCAGTCAAGAAGTCTTCGAGAGTGGTTTGTCGGTCACCAGAATATCGAGAGTGGCGAAGAGGATTTTTCTTCGGGAGCTGACTCAGCGGCGAGTGCTGGTAGAGACGAAGGTATAACCGTTTATCCGCGGGGAAGCCGAGTTGCTTGGCAAGCTCGACGATAATGTCATCGTAGTTGTGACTGAAAAGAAGATGCGCTATCAATGGCTCTTCGTCAGGATGACCGAACTGGTAAAAGAGGACATCAACACGATCTAACAGATACTGGAAGTAGGAAGGTACATCTGGATACCGCTCCGCATCGTCGCCTTCCTCGTCTGCTAACTGAGCCTTCTCCTTATCCTCGGCAAGCTGGTAGCAAATGATGTCACCATGTTGGATCTCGGCTGCTTCAAGGCTTGTATCCATACTAATTTCGGACACAGAGATAGGCTGTATCTCCTCATAGAGAATGAGCTCACTTGTCGTTGGAATCTTGAGCGCCTCGTGAAGATGAGCCGCAAGCTCACGACCGGTTTTCCTCGAATCAAACAGTACATTGCCCATGTACTCGAGACGGTCCCCGAGATTCTTCTTCAGGTCGTAAAACTTAATGAAGAGAAGAGTTTGGGCCGGCTGAAGGTTCGGGGCAGGAACGATTTTAAGGTCAGCGTCCGCTGGATCCTCGAGTAGGTCGTCGTCATCGTCGTCCACTCCGTGCTCTGCAGCATCTCCGTTGCCTCTCTCCTGAAGCTTATCCTCTTCTGGAGGCCTAAACTCACCCCACAAATGACGGAAGATGGCTTTCTCACTGGTGCTGTTCTCGTTATCGTCCATGATTTGAAGATACAATCGAACAGGAGCCTTGCTTGAAGCGTCGTCGTCAATAAGAGCTTCCACTCGGAGGTTAAGCATTTCTCGGCTGATGGGAGTGTCCGGGCGATTGGTTCTGTTTTCGCGAGTGATCACCTTCCACAATCTTTGTTGTGTAACTGGAACTCCGGTTCGTTTGTATATGCGAGTGTAAAGCTGTTGGATACTCGCGCTTTTCTTGATGCGTATCCGAAGACCGTGGTTGTTGCCAAACGACGAGAAGTCAATGTTCTTCGTGATTTTCTTCAGTTTCGCAATGCTCGAGTCCGATGCGATTCTGAACACCATGTAGAGGTGCTCGGTTTGCTGAAGTTTCTTTCTTCGAGCACTCGCTTTTTCTTCCTCGTGAAACCGAAGTAGTAAGGGTTCTGGAATCTTAACGTCGTTCGCGAATCGATCACGATCTACTTCGGCTTCATTCACTTCCGCTCCACTTGGCTTGGAGGTCACCTCTCCTGACTCGTCTTGAATCGTTGCAATATCGTTTGCACCATCCCGAACATACACCAACATATACGCACTCGCAAAACGTCCAGGTGGAGGCATACGATTGGTATTCGAAGGAGGGGCACCGACTCCATTGTACATGACGTCGCTGACACCATCGCTATTATCCCCAAGCGATCGGAAGTCCATGGCACTGTCACCTCCGTCATTAGGCGTTGCCTCCGGCGACAAGATCGATCCGTAAACTGGGGTCGAGGGATTTGAGCTCCCCGCAGTGTTCGCAGAACCACCCGACCCGTAGTTACCCTCGATTGCCGTGCGCTCATCCACTCGGGAGATCTGGTCGTCATCAAATCGGAACCACTCGTCACTGCTTGCCAGATCCTTTGCAGGTCGAATAAATACATAGTAGTGACCGCCATGAACATCACCGCTATGAACCAGCACACTGTGGAGGTGGTATGCAAGCTTTTTGGCACCCTTTACTTCAGGATCCTTCGGTGCGAATTCGTCCAAGCACAATGTTTTCGGAAATTCAAAGCGATCATGGATCTTCACCATCCCATCTCGCATCGGATCGTACTCGAATCGCTTCAGCTGAATGTTCAACACCGGAGGAAACTGCAAAAACTTGACACCTTTCTTGGCATCTTGCTTCCCATGACCCTCAGCCTCGTACTGGTTGTCACCGTCAAGCATTTCGATCTCGACGTACTTTCGAAAGGAATCGTAGATGTCTTTGCATCCCTTCACATCAAGTTGCAGATCATAGAAGCTTTCGTCGCGAAACGATTGGAAATCGACATTCACGCACTGCACAAAAGAACGGACCTTGCCCTCAAATAGCTTCTTGATCGCATTGTCCACTTTCGTGTTCTTCATCTTCTCCTCGAGGCGATCGCACAAGATTCGGTAGAGTTCTTGGACATCGTGCTGCATGAATGCGTCCATCTGGCTCCAACCGAATGAACGAGTCAGTTCTTTCGTACTGACAGCCTTGGTCTGGGTCTGGAGTCGGTAGAACACACGTTGCAGTGCTAAGGACACCGAATCGTTCGTGTCTTCCTGGTCAGTCGGGGTCTCGTACACGACATGGCGGAACGCGAGCAGGTGGAAGAGTGTCTGGAGAAGCGAGTTCATGTAACAGGTTGCACCTTGATTTTTCAAGCCGACCATACCCGTCTCCTTCTTCGAGTCATGGTGAAGCAGGTCGAAGTGTGTCGGTGTCGTTGGTGTGCCAATGGTGAGTCCAGTGGCTGTTGGGGTCACCACGGGTGTCGGACCAAGAAGATCTTCCTCATCTATCGGGCTCACAACCGAGCTAGCCTCCACCTCCACGTTCAGATCGATCGGCTCGGTCGACTGAGTGGTGACGAAATGGAGCTGCACATCGAGTTCCACATCCCCATCTACATCCAACAGCGAGTCGCTTGGGTTGCTGAGGCGGGTTCGCCGCGCAAACTTCTCGACGCCAAACTCGAGGTTCTCTTTGTCAAACACAATGACGCCGGACTTCTCCGTAAGCTTGCGGTCGCTCGGAACGCGCGGGTCCACGATACCGATGTCGACTACTACTTGGCGGGCCAGCACACTGGTCGGTGTCGCGTGGCCATTCTGCTTGGGCACATCGTCTGCGTCGGCACCGTCGTCGTCCAGGACCATCTCGACAAACACGCTCACGAACCGGTCGTCCAGGAACTGGCCATGCGGGTACCAGATCACGCGCCACGCCTGGCCCAACGCGTCCCGCTGGATGGGCGAGAGCAGCCGCGACTTGTCGCTGAGCAGCGGGACCTTGAGCCGGAACACGAGCCCAGTGGGCGCCGACGTCGGCAGGCTTGGCCGTGCCGTGCCCGTGGGCTTGGCCACGCGCGCCACCGGGTCGATCCGCAGCGACGGCGACGCGCGCGCCTGCCGAGCGAGCGCCGCCGGCGTGAGCTGCACGGGCGGCGGCGTGCTGGGCACTTCGACGTCCTCCATGGAATCGTCGTCGTCCTCTTCGTCGTCGTTGTCGTCGTCCGGGAGAACCGCAGCCGGCTGCGTGGCCGCGAGGTCCATGTCGTCGTCGTTCTCGTCGTCGTCGTCGGTCGCGCCGTTCGTGGCCGCCGACGCGACGCCAACGTCGTCGCCGCTGCTCGTGTCCGTGACGCCGGCGTCACCGTCCGCGGCGTCGTCGCTGTCGAGCTTGAGTCGCTTGAGCGCAGGCGGTGCCACGCTGCCACCGGGTGCCACGGCACTCATCGCCGTACCATCGCTCGAGGCGCTCTCCTCGGCCGTGTCCGCACGCCGTCTCCGCAGCGAGGCATCGCCTGCCACGCTGCCACGGCTCGGGCTTGCCATGGTCTTTCCTTCCGATACACGCGTCGCGTTGGAACAAAGAACGAGACCAACGACAGCTCTTCCTCACCACCGGGAACAAAAAAGGCTGGTATTGGTTGGGAACGCGGATGCACAACGAAATAAAAAGTTGGACGCTGGTTGAAGCTGTGCGGCGCGTGCTGTGTGTTGGTGGTTCCGTTTATCTTGTCGTGATGCCCGAGCGCCCCGATCCTGCGTGACTCGGACGCCCAGACGACGGATGAGGATGGTGGAAGGACCGACGGACTGGGGGCGGTTTTTACTCGGGGGCCGCCGCCGATTTGTTGTTGTTGTTGGCGTTTTTTGGCGCGGGTTTTGTTGCTCCAGACCCGGAGAACAGTCCTGGCGGTGGCACAGGTGCCGCCGGTGTCAAACCCGGTCGCCCAAATCCATCCAATCGAACCTTCATCTTGCTGTCCATTGGCTGGAATAGACCACCGTATGATCCTTTTATCCAATCGGAGGTATCCATTTACCCGTTCTTGAACCCCGTTTCTGTGGCATCGTGATGCCACTGTGCCAGTGCTGTTTTGCCGCCAAAAGCAGCACCATGGAAGAAGACGAGTATGCTCGCATCTGCGCGCTGGCCGAGTATCCTCAAGCGGACGGCGACGACCAGCCACCCCTCAGCGTGTCCGAGGAGATCTTTCTTGTGATCAAACGCCAGGCCGAGCACCGCCGTCTGCGCGCCGCGCTGCGCCTCCACCGCCAGGACAAGACGCTCAAGCGGTACATTGCGCGCCACGGCCAATTGCCGCCGCCGAACGCGCCCGCGCGCCAGAAGGGAGGCGCTGGTGGCAAGGAAAAATGCAACGAGACGATCTGCGACATCGCCAAGTCGGTCGACTTCTCGCCGTGTATGCTGGCGCGCGCCCTGCTCGAGGGCAAGTACGGCTGGAGCAAGACCACGATTTCAAATTTGTTTAAAGATATCATGAACGGGACCAAGCGGTGGCCCCTGCGGCTCCCTTCGCACGAGTTCCGTGACGCGTCCAGTGTGGAACGCAAGGAGATGACGGAGCCAGAGTACTTGCGGCTGTGGTCCGAAGTCGAAGAGTGTATCCATCACGACCCGTACTGCTCGCCGCTCGCGGACCGAATCCGGCACAACATGGGGCTCGAATACGAGTACATTCTAACCATGAAGTTGCGTAGCCGTGGATTGTTGTTTGAGAGTGAGGATGCGCTGCGGTACGTTGGCATTTCGATGCTCTTTCTCTGAAACTGAACCTGACTCCACTCCGTATGAATCTCGCCTTTGTAGTGAAAAAGGTCTCTCCAAGACCCCCGACGTTCGTCTGCTCTTGCCCATCGGTGTACGTGATCACCGTGGCGAGCTGCGTATTGTGAACTGGATCGACAGCAAGGCGATGTTTGGTGATCGACACACGCATGAGACAGAGAACGCCGGCCAGGTGGGTACCCACACGATTCTTCGCATCCAAATCACCTCTTCCTTACTTCGACGTTCTTTATCTTGATAGTTGCAAGGCTACGTGAATCGCTACGGTCCAGGCATGGTGATCTACTGGTTCGGCCACGTCCAGCGGCTCAGTTCCGAACGGGAGGTGTTTATCACCAACGCATTCCCCACCGAGATCGTACTCCCCGGAGGCATGGATCCGTTCGAGGGACAAGACCCCCGTCTTTGTGCCGCCACGGCACTGCCCCTCGTTGCATGTCGAGTCGAAACGACCTTCGATGATCAGCTTCAGCCGGTCTCGACGGTTGTTGACGAACGAATCTCCACTTCAACCTGAGGACGAGCGACCGACTATCCCTCCGTTGATCAGTGAAGCCTCCGTAAAAGAATACTGAGACATTATGGATATATTTATAACCAATGGGGATAGAGTAGTGCGCGCCTTAAACCAATCAAATAGCAGAAAGTGATTTATACAGACAAGCGGCGTTCCCTCTTGGAAATGAGAATGGACTGTAGATGAACATCCAAGGAGACACTATGCTCCGCGCTCGATAGCTCCACCTAGAGGCACGTTCTTGGGCCATCCTCGTGCTCAGGACGTAGACCATAAACTCGAGATTCTTCCCCACCAAATCTTACCATGCGCAGATCCTTTTGAAGCGTTAATTCTGGCCCGGTAAGATGGCCCATTTTCTGCGCTCTATAGTTTCGCAACGAGGTACACCGTGTAACTCCGCTGTGTGGATGGACCTCGAAGCCAGAAGACCCTCC